>OW052220.1:246104986-246379024 GCA_932526605.1 Nephrotoma flavescens | reverse complement strand
ATGAAAATATGAAAATATGAAAATATGAAAATATGAAAATATGAAAATATGAAAATATGAAAATATGAAAATATGAAAATATGAAAATATGAAAATATGAAAATATGAAAATATGAAAATATGAAAATATGAAAATATGAAAATATGAAAATATGAAAATATGAAAATATGAAAATATGAAAATATGAAAATATGAAAATATGAAAATATGAAAATATGAAAATATGAAAATATGAAAATATGAAAATATGAAAATATGAAAATATGAAAATATGAAAATATGAAAATATGAAAATATGAAAATATGAAAATATGAAAATATGAAAATATGAAAATATGAAAATATGAAAATATGAAAATATGAAAATATGAAAATATGAAAATATGAAAATATGAAAATATGAAAATATGAAAATATGAAAATATGAAAATATGAAAATATGAAAATATGAAAATATGAAAATATGAAAATATGAAAATATGAAAATATGAAAATATGAAAATATGAAAATATGAAAATATGAAAATATGAAAATATGAAAATATGAAAATATGAAAATATGAAAATATGAAAATATGAAAATATGAAAATATGAAAATATGAAAATATGAAAATATGAAAATATGAAAATATGAAAATATGAAAATATGAAAATATGAAAATATGAAAATATGAAAATATGAAAATATGAAAATATGAAAATATGAAAATATGAAAATATGAAAATATGAAAATATGAAAATATGAAAATATGAAAATATGAAAATATGAAAATATGAAAATATGAAAATATGAAAATATGAAAATATGAAAATATGAAAATATGAAAATATGAAAATATGAAAATATGAAAATATGAAAATATGAAAATATGAAAATATGAAAATATGAAAATATGAAAATATGAAAATATGAAAATATGAAAATATGAAAATATGAAAATATGAAAATATGAAAATATGAAAATATGAAAATATGAAAATATGAAAATATGAAAATATGAAAATATGAAAATATGAAAATATGAAAATATGAAAATATGAAAATATGAAAATATGAAAATATGAAAATATGAAAATATGAAAATATGAAAATATGAAAATATGAAAATATGAAAATATGAAAATATGAAAATATGAAAATATGAAAATATGAAAATATGAAAATATGAAAATATGAAAATATGAAAATATGAAAATATGAAAATATGAAAATATGAAAATATGAAAATATGAAAATATGAAAATATGAAAATATGAAAATATGAAAATATGAAAATATGAAAATATGAAAATATGAAAATATGAAAATATGAAAATATGAAAATATGAAAATATGAAAATATGAAAATATGAAAATATGAAAATATGAAAATATGAAAATATGAAAATATGAAAATATGAAAATATGAAAATATGAAAATATGAAAATATGAAAATATGAAAATATGAAAATATGAAAATATGAAAATATGAAAATATGAAAATATGAAAATATGAAAATATGAAAATATGAAAATATGAAAATATGAAAATATGAAAATATGAAAATATGAAAATATGAAAATATGAAAATATGAAAATATGAAAATATGAAAATATGAAAATATGAAAATATGAAAATATGAAAATATGAAAATATGAAAATATGAAAATATGAAAATATGAAAATATGAAAATATGAAAATATGAAAATATGAAAATATGAAAATATGAAAATATGAAAATATGAAAATATGAAAATATGAAAATATGAAAATATGAAAATATGAAAATATGAAAATATGAAAATATGAAAATATGAAAATATGAAAATATGAAAATATGAAAATATGAAAATATGAAAATATGAAAATATGAAAATATGAAAATATGAAAATATGAAAATATGAAAATATGAAAATATGAAAATATGAA
The DNA here is from genome assembly GCA_932526605.1 of Nephrotoma flavescens. Classification (NCBI taxonomy): domain Eukaryota; kingdom Metazoa; phylum Arthropoda; class Insecta; order Diptera; family Tipulidae; genus Nephrotoma; species Nephrotoma flavescens. Next base: position 246,377,107 of record OW052220.1, on the reverse strand, counting down.
AATATGAAAATATGAAAATATGAAAATATGAAAATATGAAAATATGAAAATATGAAAATATGAAAATATGAAAATATGAAAATATGAAAATATGAAAATATGAAAATATGAAAATATGAAAATATGAAAATATGAAAATATGAAAATATGAAAATATGAAAATATGAAAATATGAAAATATGAAAATATGAAAATATGAAAATATGAAAATATGAAAATATGAAAATATGAAAATATGAAAATATGAAAATATGAAAATATGAAAATATGAAAATATGAAAATATGAAAATATGAAAATATGAAAATATGAAAATATGAAAATATGAAAATATGAAAATATGAAAATATGAAAATATGAAAATATGAAAATATGAAAATATGAAAATATGAAAATATGAAAATATGAAAATATGAAAATATGAAAATATGAAAATATGAAAATATGAAAATATGAAAATATGAAAATATGAAAATATGAAAATATGAAAATATGAAAATATGAAAATATGAAAATATGAAAATATGAAAATATGAAAATATGAAAATATGAAAATATGAAAATATGAAAATATGAAAATATGAAAATATGAAAATATGAAAATATGAAAATATGAAAATATGAAAATATGAAAATATGAAAATATGAAAATATGAAAATATGAAAATATGAAAATATGAAAATATGAAAATATGAAAATATGAAAATATGAAAATATGAAAATATGAAAATATGAAAATATGAAAATATGAAAATATGAAAATATGAAAATATGAAAATATGAAAATATGAAAATATGAAAATATGAAAATATGAAAATATGAAAATATGAAAATATGAAAATATGAAAATATGAAAATATGAAAATATGAAAATATGAAAATATGAAAATATGAAAATATGAAAATATGAAAATATGAAAATATGAAAATATGAAAATATGAAAATATGAAAATATGAAAACATGTAAATTGGAAATTGGAAATTGGAAATTGGAAATTGGAAATTTGGAAAATTGAAAAATAGGAAAATATGAAAATATGAAAATATGAAAATAGGAAATTTGGAAAGTTGGTTAATTGGAAAATTTGAAAATTAGAAAATTGGAAAACTGGAAAATTTGAAAGTCATAATATAGACTTCTATGTCACTGACTGACTCACTCGAGAACGCACACGGTGACCAAAATTTTTTTTTTTTATATTATAACATCTATGTCACTCACTCACTTACTACAGAAACCGATTCTTACGTCGTTTCTTTCCCCGTTTGTCTATGATACAAGTTTTAATGCGACTTAAATAAATTTTTGATGAAACCACACTACACAAACATAAATGAAATAAAAAATATTTCAAGGCCATTTTTACTATGCGAAGAGATTTCAAAAATGATTTTTTTTCCACTTTGTTACACATACATAAACATTATCTATTACGACTAGTTGGCCTTGAAAAAGTTACCAAGTTACAAGGTTACCTCTTGTGGCATCAGACATATTATAAATATTAAATATATATTAGAAGTTTCACTTCAGTAGTGTAGTCTAAAGCACACCTAATATTTTTCCATACTTAGTGTAAAAAAAATTCTGTTTTGAATATTTTATAATCTGAAAAAATATATATATAAACGAAAAATTAATTAAATTTTGAAACCCCATGGTGATTTTCGGCCCACCCTGTATTTATGATAATATAAAATGCATTTTCGACGTAAATATGTCTTATTTTTCAGATTGATTTAGCATCGGAGTTCATTTTTTGTTTCGTTAAATTATGTCATTTTTTTGTTTATCCTTTATGCGATAAAAATATTACATTACCCGCAGAGTGACAACTCATAAAAATAAAATGGTTAATTATAATGGTTAATTAACCGGGCAGTGAGCATTTGAACTACACGAAGAATGGAATAATACCAATTCTACGGAATTGTTTTTGTAAAATTCCTAAAGTAAGACGTTTACTATCTAATTAGGCATGTAGGTTGGCACAAAGGATACTAAAATGTAACGAAAGTATATTTCATATGAAATCGTTCACGATCTGATCTAACATCACGTCTTAATTTTAGACAATCCGCGATTTTACACATCGGGAAAATAAGCTATAAGGGGCTTCCCTGTGGTGGATCTCGCTTTTAAAGGAATGCTTTGAGTTTATCCTCGTTAAGCTTTTCCTGCAGATTCTGAGTTCTGAAAGAATTTTAAGACGTTTAATGTTTATGTTTGAAAGACATTTAATAGATTGTTTTACAATTACAAAATCCTGTAAAATGCTACAGATTTGCTGGTAGGTAATTATTCCGCTACTAAAAAATAATTTATATAGGGTTTTCCAATACGAATGATATGATTTTTAAGTGACGTTTCGGCCATTTGTAATATGTCATGATCTGTCATTTTTTGTTTCATTGTATTCAGTAATGTTTACAATTTAATCGTGGTGAAATATACGCAAAACCAACGTTAACAAATTATTCAGTTTAATTTTCAAAATAGTCGTTCTCCAATTGCAACTTTTCGTGCGCTTTTGCTATTTTATACTCGTAATAATCGTCCAAGTGTGCGCGCTATTCGTCGAATTGTTGAAAATGTTGAGCGTACATTTTCTTTACATAATGTTCAAGTGCCAATAAGACAAAGAAACGCTCGAAGTAATGCAAATATTGCTGCCGTTCAGGCAAGTGTTCTGAAGACCGCAATTTTTCGATTACAAGACGTTCTCAAGAATTTTTCTCACTCAAGAAATGAAGCCATCGGACCACAGTAAACGTCGTAAATTTGCTGATTTTGCCTTGGAACAACTTGAAAACGATAACGATTTTTTTAAGAAAATCATCTTCTCCGATGAGGCTCACTTTCATCTGAGTAGTGCGGTAAATAAACAAAACTGTCGATTCTGGTGCGAAGAAAATCCACAAATCATTCATGAAAGCCATTACATTCACCCAAATTGACAGTTTGGTGTGGTTTTTGGTCTGGTGGAATCATCTGTTCGTATTTTTTTCAAAATGAAGCTAATAACACCGTTACTGTCAATGGAGATCGGTAAAGATCGATGATAACCAACTTTTTATGGCCGAAATTGGAAGAGGTTGATCTTGACAACATTTGGTTCCAACAATACAGGGCTACGTGCCACACAGCAAGTGCAACAATTGAATTATTGCGATAAAAGTTTGGAGATTCGATTATTTCAAGAAATTGTGTTATTGAATGGCCTCCAAGAAGTTGTGATTTAACACCATTAGACTATTTCTTGTGGCGGTATTTGAAGTCATTGGTCTTAAGCAATAAACCAAACTCTCTTCAAGCTTTACAAGTCAATATTGAACGTGCTATTCATTACATACGACTTGATTTAGTGGAAAAAATGCTCGAAAATTGGGTTCGTCGAATTCGTTCCTGCAGAAGAAGTCGTGGAGGCCATTTTAATGACATTTTATTCAGAACTTAATTAGTGTGCATTTTTTTTTTAAAGAAAACATAGGTAATAATTGTCGCTAGACGTCAGTAAACGTTTAGCTAGAGTTTTTTCAAAGCAAAATTAGATGTTGTTGTAATTTATAAATGGTTTTTCCTTGTTCCTGTAAAATTAAAAAGAGTTATGAAGAACTTGCCATACAACTATTTTCACGATAACATTTAATGGAAATCATTCATTCACATACTCACACAGTTACAGTTTACTATCTGCTCGTGGCAATTAGGTCCGCGAAATTCTGTAGACCAGACGGCATCGTTTTATTTGTTAAGTGACCGATCTCATTTAGATGAGAAAATTTCATTTTAACTACGCACCTCCAGGTTTAAGTGCAGAATGTGTTGTGGTAGTACACGTTGTCGGTATCATTTTATTTTAGTTTTGGGGTGGTATTGATAAGGATTATAGGCATACTGCCATTGAATACTAGCCAGCTCCCAGATTTATTTTTTTCGAGTACAATTCCATATAATGTTTAGAAAAATTAAAATTTCACGCACATAACCTGATTAGTCCCCCCTCCAAAATTTACATTTAGGGTAATATAGAATGATATGTGGCCGAGACATTGAATTTAATCTATAGCTAAATTTTTAATTTAAATCAATTACATATTCAAAATTTCGGGTTATAAGTTCAACTTACTGTGATTCGAAACATTTTTGATATTGATTTTAAGTAGATTTTAAAGATTTTAAATTAATTTTGCAACAACACCGGTCCAAATAATTTTTCCAAAAGGGAAATGACGATTTTTGACAATAAACCATTTTCAAGAAAATTGCGGCCTGTGTGCAGCCCACACGGATTGACTGATCGGAATGAAATTTTAGAGGACTATACATTCGTGGTGAAGGATAGTCGGGTGTCGGCCTCAAAATACCCACCCCTCTATTTTTAAGTCGTGTAGTCAAACTTTATTCTTTTGACACATTTTGTTTTTCAATCAATGTGGTCACCAATGCCGCAATGTGGAGGAGGAACGTTTGGGTTTTTAAAGGACGGTTATGAAATAGGGCGGTAATCTTACTAGGTGGTAATTGTTCGTTCTGTTTTTATCGAGGAATGTTTTATTTTGTATAATTAGATATTTAAATTTCTACAACGACTTGTGTTGTTATCAAAGTTGCGTATAGTGAAATAGTGAGCGAGTGCTTCAGAAACGGTCCACATTCTAAAAACGGGTGTTAAACCAACCTATGCGAGACCAATTATTAATCGATAGCCTTGACTAGCACATCAGTAGGTCATAATGAAATAAACATGAGTTAAGTTTGGCACCCGTTCAGTTTATTTGCCACACCGAACTCTTTTTCCACTCTTCTTCAGAACGGTGGTTTTTAAGATTTATTTCTAAGGTCAAATGCCAATTAGAACCACTTGTAGCGTTGTTTCATAGAATTTCATTTTAAAACTTTCAGTCAAATTTTTTTCAAAAATTACCATCTTGGTGGTATTTTTAATTTAGACGAACAGACCTTTAGCTTAGGAAACCAGAATTTATTACGAATGGAGCCACAAAGCTTCCCCATCACTGGGCAAGATTGCGTATTTTATAAAAGATATTTCTGAAAAAAAAACTTATTAAATTTAAAAAAAAAAAATAATATTTGTACCCTTTGTGTGTGTGCGTTTTTGTAAGATTTTTTTTGTGTCGGAAGGATATCCTCTAAATAGGTTACATGTGAACCATTATCTGACATGAAAGACTGCTTTATTTTTACGAATTTGAAACCTCTCTTCAATATCCAGTGCAACAAAATAGACTAGAATAGCTGTTTTTTTGTCCCTTGACGGTAACAGCACACGGTTAGAACAGTCCACGTACCATCGTCTGTTTTATAATTAAAACGATAATTTTTTCCAAATAACTTCGGGCTTTTCTTCGGCAGTATTCATCAAGAATGCGGTTCCTAATGAACTATACACAGTATTTATGGCATAAATTATTAATGGCTTCAATTGTTGAGAGTATCTTTCTGACGTCGTACTCAATGTCGTATCAAGCATACATTTCAACGTCATGCCGAGCAAAGGTCTGTAGAACAATACATCTAGTCATCTCTTCAAATTCAGTATGCTGTTGGACCCGGGTGCTTTAGTATTACCAAATTTCCTGAAAGCCTTGACCTATTCCTCTTTCATAACGATTGGTATTCATTCGCCCATTTCTATTATTTACTGCTTTTCCACTGGTCGAAAATTATTATTGTTGTGTTCCCAGGTTACAACGTTTCGCATCATATCTCGGCAAGAAGAATAGTTGAAACTACTGCCTTTCGCCCGTTTCATCACCGTTTGGTAAGATCAACCCCACCATTCTATAATAATTTCAGCGCACGGCTCATTAAAACATTCCCGCTCGCTCAATTTGCTAATTCAACTCTGATACATCCTCTTTGACTTGAAGCATTTCCGACGTAAAACCGCGATTTCTTCATTCCAATAAATATATAGAATTACGATTGCTGTCTATTATTATTCTATACTTGTGACTATTCCTCTGGACTTCTTGTAAAGAATTATCTTGAGATGTCAGAATTATAGCCGTTCCAAAAACGCTTTTTTTGATAGAGCTGCTCTCGTAGTGAATAGACCATATCTAATTCGAGTTTTTCCTTCGAATGCAATCCATATCACTGGAAAAGATGGCCAAAGGGTTCCACTGTATCTGGCTGCTATTTTCTGTGCTTCGAATTTACCCTTAGAGTCCTCGAACCTTCCTTCTAGAGCACTTGTTTCATACCACTGGATTTCGGCAAGAGTTTCATGCATTAAATAGCTTATATTAAATTCCTGATTGTTTTGCGGATGTGCCTTCGTTTTCCTCAATGGAAATAAACTAAGACCCTTGGATTCCATTTTAATCTATTCTTTTATTCGTTTTTTTCAGGTTTGTGATCTGCTTGTTTATAACCGTCTTTACCTCACACCTTTACCCCTTGCCGTCATGTCTTTCTTAACTTTTTTGTATTCACAATTTTAATTAAATTTTTTCTTCGTTTTAATTACAAATTCAATTTACCATAAATTCCGGTTGGCGGCATAAATCATAAAACACAAAAATTATTTTCTTTTTAGTTATCTTCACTAACTGCGCCAATTACGTTCTTTGTTGTGGTTCGTTAAAAAAATTCGATGTTATTGTTCAAGTTCACTTCTTGATCTAATTTTATATTATTAAAATAATTTTTTATTTCTTGTTTAATTGGCATATTTAGTATCGAAAATTTTTATACATTACAAATATTTTCAATGAATTCTAATTACAATTTAGATTTTAATATTTTGCGAATTTAGATTTTTTTTATGGGAATTCAATTTATGTGAATTTAATATTAAGACATAGCACGCGCAAGATTTTCGTGAAATAATTACCAATTCAATTAGAAAACGCCAACATTTTGTAAATGGCAACGACGTATAGTCAAAATTCGTCGCCATTTTTTCGAGAAGAGAACATAACCTAAACATGCAAAAACACATTGCGACGGTTGCGATAACATCGAAGTACTCGATTCAAAAGATGGAGAACTGATGGATGATGCTTATATATGATAAAATATTTATAAGTATCTCTGAATTAAAATATGTTCTATTCTTTAGTATTACTTTATAACGAAAATATAACGAATTTAATGTTGTTTTTGAATTTTTAATTTCGTTATCATCGAATAATTTGTGCCTTTTACTGGCGGCATTGCCATCTGTTGTCTGTGCATTGATACTATGGGGTTTTTTGTGATTATGAATTGGCAATTATAAGTCTCGCGTAATGTGCATACACGTACAAGTGTGCAAACGGCTGAAGTATAGAGGAGTCTTTTTTTGTGTTGTTTTGTTTTGGTGCGTGCGACTGATACACGGTAGAGAGAGTGTGCAAGTCACGCGCATAGAAAAACGAAGAAAAATGTTCTTATACACTCTGAGAAATAATTATACTTCCACTTATAAAAACTAAAATATTTCATATTAGTCGTACTTCATCCTTCATGTTTAAATACGAATATACTTGTTTCAATGCAGCTGCGCAGTAATGCAAAAAAAATTTTTATTTCAGTCGATCAGGTAGTCGATCTGTTCAGTTAAAGTTTTGCGTTGAAGGAATTAAGTATACTTCCATTGTGTTCTTTTAAAAGTGAAATAAAAAAAAAATTTTTTTTTGTATTACAATTGTTGGTTTTATATCGAAAACGTACGGATTATATTATTTTTGATATTTTTGGAACTAATACATTTTAATATAGCCCATTGTGCCCAAAATGCCACGTGGTAAATCGTTTAGCAGCGAGGAGATATGAAAAATATATGCTTATAAGGATTCAGGTTTATCCAACCGAGCTATTGCTAAAAAAATTAAAAGATCCCACATAGGCGTCGCAAATATATTAAGACAAGGCTCTAACTATGGGTCAACGCGGAGACCAGGTAGACCTTCTTCTATCTCTGATCGAGATAAACGAAGAATAATGTATGAGGCATCCCCAAATAACCTAAGCGCAACCGAAATTCGTCAAAAGTTAAATCTCAACATTTGCAGAAGACGCGTTTGTCAAATATTAAACCAATCCAAGAACTTGATCTGGTGCAAAAGTCTAGCCAAACCAAACTTGCAAAAACGACATAAGCTTGCACGAATGCAGTTTGCAACAAGACACGTATCCTGATCAAATGAATGGAACCAAGTAATTTTTAGTGATGAAAAAAAATTCACATTAGATGGACCGGATGGATACCATGCATACTGGCATGATATTAGAACAGAAAAGCGGGTTGCTTTGCACAGAAACTTTCAAGGTGGAAATTTAATGATTTGGGGCGCTTTCAGTTCATTTGGAAAAACCCCCCTTTGCATCGTGTCGAACCGGATGAACTCTGACCTATATATTGAACTACTTGAAGATGTCCTCATTTCGTATATGGATCGATTTCATCAAGAAGGTTTCATTTATCAGCAAGATAACGCTGCCATTCATCGGGCTAAGAAAGTACAAAATTGGTTAGAGGAAAAAAATATTGCAACAATGACATGGCCTGCTATAAGTCCAGATCTAAACCCCATCGAAAACATATGAGGGATAATGGCTTATCGGGTTTATAACCATGGACAACAATTCAACAGCATTGGAGAGCTAAAAACAAAAATTTTACAAGTGTGGGACGAAATCTCAAAGGAAGAGATAAGAAGTTTAATTAGTTCTATGCCAAATCGTATGGAGGCAGTAATAATAGAAAACGGAGGCCACACAAAGTATTAACAATACTTTTTTCAATTAAGTTAAGTTTTTTGGACAATACTTTTTTAAATTAAGTTAAGTTTTTTGTTTAATTTTAAGTTTTTTGTAAGTTGGAAGTATAATTATTTCCTATGAATTAAATTTTAATAAATTTTTATTAAATATTTTAAATTATTTAAAAAATTTTTTTTACAAGAATTGAAATTCTTTTATTACAATGGAGTTACTAAAAAAGAATTTGTTAATAAAATGTTACAGTATATTGAAATATTTGAGTTTTTATAAGTGGAAGTATAATTATTTCCCAGAGTGTATGTTTTTTCTGGTGCGCGAATTTTTAGTTGAGTTTGGATTTTGATAAAGAAAAAGTAATCATCTAGTTTTGTTTTTTTTAAAAAAAAGTCGAGTGAAAATTTTAAAAGAGTTAGTTATTTTTAAATCGTTTGGTGAAAAATAAAATTTTCCAGTTGTTAATTAATTTGGACATACGTAAAAATTTGGAAAACAAAAATCACAGAAATAAAAATTAAATTGTTTTAGTTTATACAATATTGTTGTTAATTAAAACAAGTACTTTGAGTTTTATTTTTACGTAATGATAATATATATTTTAATAATAATATATTTTCTGAGTGTTGAAGAAGTTTATAATGTCGTGTTAGGAAAAATCGACTTTGTGGTTTAGAATTCTCATATTTGTTGCTGAACGAAACGTTTTATTAGCATCAGCAGCAGATATAAGTTGAAGTTATTGTTTATCTAATGTCGAGCGGCAAGTTAAGAATCCCGCTGCATATACGGGCGGCTAACACGAGGCTCGGTAGCGGTATAACGACTGCCAGAGGGGAACTCGCAAATACTCAACGGGTGGTTAGTTGAGGCCTTCAGTTTTATATACGGCATCCTTACGGGTGGCCAATCAATGCCAGTCGGTTTTTTTTGTTGGTGTCGGTGACCGGCACCACAACGTGCAGGTGGTCAACCATCCATTTCCATTTTAGTTAACGGGGATCCAACGCCCAATGTTAAATTTTTATTATTTACGTTTAAGACGAGCCAACGTCCAACGAAGACGACAACAATATCTACGGTTTACGGGTGACCGGTCGAGGCCATTCCAAATTGCGGTTTATGGGTGGCCAGTAGAGGCCATTCCAATTAATGGTTTACGCTAAGGGCAGGAATACGCCTAAAGTTATTATTTACGGTCCAAGGTGAGACGGATTCGTACTATTTTTTACATTTTTTGGAGTTTACCGACGGTAGGGCCGCAACGGTCCGGGTATAGCATCACCTGTGGCATGACGGCTACAAGGCCTCAACAGTAAATGTATATTTTTTTCTCAATTTTAATTTTTCTATTTTTTATTTTATAAATTAAATACAATTTAAATTTTTATTTTTCCCAATTTCAATTTTCAATTATTATATTATTATTTATATTTTTTCAATTTTCCATTTTTTTACACGTTTTTCACACGGGTTACAAGTTGGTTTTTCTCCAGAATTTTGAGACTCTCCAGAGTTTTGTTAATTATTTTTATTTTTTTTTATTTCTACTTGTATCTGCTTTCATTTTAATTTTCTTATTTAACCCTTCTGTTCAATAATTTCATTTCTTCCATTCTCTTTTTTTTTAACTTTGGTATAAATTTTACAATAAAAACACAGAACGGCGATTTGGTTTTATTTTTTTCTTTATTTTTCATGGGCCCGGAAATAGATCCGGTTAATATTGTTGTCGTTTTTCGTATTTTTTTGGAACAATAAAATGAAATATTAAATTATTTTTCGGGCCGGTACGTTGGAATTGAAATTCTCATTTCGTGTCGGTTCCATATTTGCAGGCTGGACCTGTCACTCCCAATCATCCCCTTGGCAGGACGTCTACAGGGTAGAGTGGCCAGACCAGCATATATGTCGTTTATTCGGGGACGACCGTAAAATCCACAAGGTTCCGCGGTTGCATTTCTAATGCTGCCAATGTGTGAATTGTGGGGGATTAGCTGGAGGTCTCTGCAGGTGAAGAGAGGCCTATTCTGTTGAAGAGATGTCCCGGCCCTCTAATGCTGTTTTGTTGTGGCTGGACATAAGCCTTTCGGGTTCGTTGGCCCTCCCCCCTCCCTCTCCCCGGATGGAAATATCTTCAGCAGACTGGGAACTTGTCACTCGGGCAAATACGGTCGTCTCTGGGTGGACACACTCGGTAATTATTACATTTATTATGTTCCTCATGTTTCGTGCGACGAATTATGGTGTGCCTCAATTTAGTTTCAGTTTTAGTTTGCTTTTTTAATTTTATTCTGTTCCACGGTGGAGGCCAGGAACACGCTAGCCTCAACTTCCCCACGGCACTGAAGTGAAATATTTCCTAAAAAAATCGTAACTAAAACATGTGTATTTGTATTAGTGATTATACATTCAAATAGATAACATTTAGGCGAAACTAAATTTAAAATGTAAAAAGATTAAAATATTTGTTAATATATATTACTAAACAATAATCAAACAACAAGTATGATTTAAATTATATTTTAAAATTAATAATATAACATAAATTTAATATACAGCATCAACTTAAAATTAAAATATGGTTTAAAAAATTTTTCGACTTCATCGGAATACTAGTCCAGATTTTGTAAAGTTATCGATCTCACTATGTTTTTATGTTAGATCTATCAAATTCCCATATCCATAACGATTTTCAGAGTTTTGTCATTGTTGTGGAATGGCCAAACATGGCCCAAAAGCATATCATTACTGTTTAAAGAGTTTTTACGTCTTCATCGGAATACTAGTCCAGATTTTGGGAGTTGATCATCGATCTCACTATGTTTTTATGTAAGATCTATCAAATTTTTATATTCATAACGATTTTCGGAGATTTTCATTTTTGTGAAATGGCCAAACATGGCCCAGAAGCATATCATTACTATTATCATATCATTACGGGCCATGTCTGGCCATTCTACAACAATGACAAAATTCTGAAAATCGTTATGGATATGGACATTTGATAGATCTAACATAAAAACATAGTGAGATTGATGATCACCTTGAAAAATCTGGACTAGTATTCCGATGAAGTGGTAAAAACTCTATTAACAGTACTGATATGTTTCTGGGCCATGTCTGGCCATTTCACAACAATGAGAAAACTCCGAAAATCGTTATGGATATGGACATTTGATAGATCTAACATAAAAACATAGTGAGATCGATGATTATCCCTCAAAATCTGGACTAGTATTCCTTGAAAATCGTTCACTACACTTACTCGATTTGTACTCAAATTAATTAAGTTTGTTTTCTTTATAAATTTAGGACGAATTGATTAAAATAGATGAGTAGATACTCGATAGGCTAGCAAGCAAGCAATTTGTTACCCGAAATCCTAGCTACTCAATCAATTTTACCAAGGAAATCTGGATTTCAAAATATATATACAGGGTGGCTGAGGCCAAATGTTACTGACTTCACTCTGCTGTCATTTGTGTAGTTGTCATTTTCGCGTGTCAATTTTTTGACAGATTGAAGTTTGGTTAGTTGTTTACATGAGATCAACAAATAATTGTTCTAAATTAATATCTTCATAAAAAAATCGTAATGGAATTCAAACGTAATAGTGTAATTGCACTGTATTTGGGTGGAAATTCACAAACAGCAATAGTTCGTCAGCTCCAGCATTTGAATGTGAATAAAATGTTTGTGTATCGAACCATAACTCGATACAACGAAACTGGTAGCATCGCTAAACGCAACAGAGGCGGTCCTAACAAGACTGCAACATCAAAAGAAACGATACGAAAGGTGAAGAAACGAATCCAACGAAATCCTCGTCAAAGTGCCAATCAATTAGCCGCACATCTACATGTTTCACGATACAGCATTCAAACCGTATTTAAAAATGAACTACACTTGAAGCCCTACAAGGTACAAAAAATTCAATATCCTACGGAGGCACAAAAAAAAGTTAGGCTTGAAAGAACACGAGCATTGAAGGCCTTGGTCGAACGTGATGTGATTCCAAAAATTGTCTTTTCTGATGAGAAAATTTTTACCATTCAACAGTATGTGAATAAACAAAATGATCGTGTTTGGTTAGAGCACAAGTCCAACGATAGTTTGGACACAAGAGTTGCCATGCGCAAGCAATCACCAGCTTATGTTATGGTTTGGGCTGCATTGACTGCAAATGGACGCACTCCTCTGGTTTTCATCGAACATGGAGTCAATGTAAACCAAAAGATGTACCGCCAAAAGATCCTAAACGATGCTTTGCTACCTTGGGCACGTAAACACTTTGTTACGAACCGTTGGACATTCCAACAGGACTCGGCACCGTCACACAAAGCTGGAGCGACACAGTAATTTTTACTGGCCACCATATTCACCAGACATGAATCCCATGAATTTCTCCATATGGTCCATTTTGGAGAGTAAGGTGTTCACTAAAAAATACGAAAGTGTTGATGTATTGAAGTCAGCTCTTGCTCGAGAATGAAATAAAATTCCGCAAGCCCACGTTCGGTCAGCATGCAATGCTTGACTGAATCAAATAATCAGTGCGAAAGGAGGTCATATCAAGCAGTAACATGTTTTTCATAAAATGTAATATGTTTTCAACATATTCCACGAAACTTCAATAAAAAATAATCAAAATTAAAAAAAAATACAATTAAAAATGTGTAAGTTTATGTACTTTGATTTTCAGTTTAAATCATTCGATTCAAATTTATTAATTATGATTTAAATTAAAGATTGCGTTGTAATACATTCATTCTGGTACAAGTTTCTGTTTACCATTGGTATGTAATCTATTTGATAGATATAAATTACCTTAGATTATTTTGTTCATTAACTAAAATATTTACACCTAATCGAGAAAATGACATGACTTTATCCGCATCAAGCAACCAAATTTTTGTTTATGTTTTAATCAAATGGGATATTTTAAAATAATTACTCTTACGTTTTGTTAAAATTTTAATGAAAAAGCCAGTGTGTGCAAAAATAATTTAAAGATAATTATCGTCCAAATCACAGATGTGAACAACTGTTTAATATTTTGATTTCCATTATATGCATATCTGCAGGGTAAAATAAATAAATTGGTTAGGGGTGATCTCAATTATTGCACTCGAATAATATTTTTGATTGAAATTTACCCTAAAATTTCTGTTGTTGCTTTTTGTTAAAATGTTTTGGAATATCATTCATAACCTTTAATTTAACACGGTTCAAATGATATAAATGAAACCCTTATTTTGCGTATAAAACAACAACTACGTGTACAACAATGAACCATTTAATATGTGAAAAACGAGTAGGTATAAGGGCTCGTCTACACCCAAAATAAGTTTCAATTATAACAATATAAAATACAATCGAGCACCCCCCTTACATAATGAAAAATCATGTTCCATTAAAATATTTTAAAATATCGCATAGATAGAGCAAAAGAACAGGAAAACTTTGTATAACGCAAATTATTGTAAACTTATCTCTAAGGTGGTGTGGTATTTACAACATAATTTGATTAAACTAAAATTTTTTGTGCTGAGTTCCTCGAAATTATTAAAAAATATGTGACGCACGTTTGCTAACTAGAAGTTAAGTAAATTTATTGTTTAGACAACCACAGAGAAGTGAAAGCTGCTAAACTTTACTTATTTCAAATTCCTTTTATGAGCCAACCTACACACGGTTTCAGCTTCAAACTAAGTCGTAATAGATTTTTATTGTTAATTTAAACCCTTATTTTATATTAAAACACCAAATTTTTTTGTATTGTTTTATTCTGTTCTCTAGAAAATAAAATTTAAACAAAAATCTACATCTCAAAAATGGCCGACCAGTGAGAACTGACAACCCGACATCAGAAGTTGAAATGAATTTAATTATGATGGACGAAAAAACTATTATTCAAAGGCCAAGAAGTCTATCCCCACTGGAAGCAACAGTTGTAAAAAACCCAATTGAAGAATGGTTACGGGATGGTATCATTCGAGTTATAAGTCTAATTACGCCAAGAAAAAATATGGGTCCAAGAGACTATGTATAGACTACCGAAAACTAAATGAGAAGATTATCAAGGACATATATTCGATACCATAAACAGATAGACAGACTTCAAGATGCAAAGTTTTTTAATACTCTAGATCTCAGTAATGGGTTTTTTCATGTTCCTGTTGCACAATCAATCTGCGTTCGTCACACCAGAAGGGCATAACGAGTTTTAAAAGTGTCAATTTGGGTAATTTTCCTGGTGTATTTCAATGATTTATAAACGAAATATTTAGATCATTATCAATGAAACGAGTAGTCTGTATTTATACATGAATGATCTGATTATACCAGCAAAAGATGAACAAGAGGGAATGCATAAACTCACGATGGTACTCGAAGTGTCAGCAAAAAATGGTTGAGACATTAAATAGAGCAAGTGTCAATTTTTAAAGAGAAGAATAGAATATTTCGGAGAAATAAAGATTCAAGCCATTATAAGAAGTTCGCTGTCCCACAACGGAGAAACAATTGATTTTTAGGACTGACCAGCTATTTCAGAAAGTTTATCCTGAATTATGCGATGTTAGCTAAACCGTTAACAGGCTTACTTCGAAAAGAAAACAAAATTGAGTTTCGAAAGTCAGAATTGTAGGCATTCACGTGTCTAAAACCGAAAATCGAACTTCAGACAGACGCGTGTAACATTGGCCCAGGAGCAATTCTTTTACAAACATGTGATGTAGACCGCCAAATTCATCCATTTTTTTAATACAGTAAAAAGACAACCAAACATAAAGAAAATTATACTAGGTAGTTCCGAACTGGAGGTTCTTGCTATCATAAGCGCCTTCAAAATTTTTTTAGTATACTGTTAGGTCTCAAATTCATAATAGTAACCGACTGTGGAGCCTTTAAAGCGACAATGCAAAACAGAGATTTAAATTCAAGGATTGCCGGATGGGCGTTACAGCTCCATTAGTGTCATTTTATCTTGGAACATCCAAGTTCGAGCGCCATCACGTATGCGTCATACAGATGATTAAGTCGTACCCCTACTGTACTCATAATAGAGCAGAATGTTATTTCACGCATAAAAGCAGCACAAAAGAGTGAGGAAACCCTGAAACATATATTCATTTTGATGGAGTTAAAACAAGGTGTGTATAATGATTATTTGTTTATTAATGGTGTTTTTTTCAAGACTGTTCAAGGTGCGAATGTGTTAGTGGTTCCAAAAGCAATGCAGATGAATATCGTGAAGATGTGTTACGAGCGAGCTAACTTTTCACAGAGAAAGACACAAGAATTAGTCAGCCGCCAATTTGTCATACCCAAGATTACGGAGAAGATTCAGTCCTGTATAAAAAATAGAATGACTTGCATACTAGCGGAAACGAAAGAAGGGAAACAAGATGGGTTTCCGCACTGTCTACCAAAAGGTGCTCGTCCTCTTCTCACATATCACGTCGATCACTTAGGCCATCTTGTAGCAACGAAGAAACAATATAAGAATATATAGTGCGTCATCGACTCATCCACAAAATTTGTTTGGCTATACCCAACAAAAACAGTGGCTGCGAAGGAAGCTATACAGAAGTTACAGTCGCAGAAGTCAAGTTTTGGTAATCCAAAAACGATTATTTCTGATACCGGTTCAGCTTTTACGGCAGAAGTGTTTAGAAAGTACTGCGAAGAAGAAGATATACAACTTTTGAAGAATGGTTTAAGCAAATCGGACTGTTTCAGCGATATCTGAACAATTCGTATCAAAGAGGGATTACTAGGGGTTACTTCGAACTACTGTTTGGGGCAAAAACAAGATTTCCAGAAGAGAGTAAAAAAACGGAGGTATCGAGTAAGAAATGGTAATCCAATATGAGGATGAGGCAAGAAGCCAAACAGGCAATATGTAAAATTCAAGAAGAAAACAAAAAGCAATACAACAAGCATCGAAAAAGAACTACTTATAGAGTATAAGTTAGTGCGATTTGGTTGCTATCAAAAGAATACAATTTTCGCCGGGAAGGAACAGTGATGACGAGATTGAAGACGAAAATGAAGATGGAGAAAGCACAGATAATCTCAGGGAGCTGGAATATGAGAGTGCTGTAACCGAGATCATCATCCAAGAAAATGTATCCGGGCCGGATTCATATGCAGGAGGGCCGAGTGGGTTGCTATAATACTCATTTTACAACATCTATACTCACCATTTGTCATTATTATTACATCCGAAAATCCTGTCCTGAAAACATAAAATGTACATAACGTAAAATGCCAATACAAACTTACCTTTCTGTACCTTATACACAAAATTATAATTAGTAAGCAATTCGACGACCAGTGAAGATCGAAGGGAAAATTATAAAATAGGTTTAGTCGTTTATTTGTTGTATACCAATTCCTTCAAGAAATCCTATTTATATATGTTGTTCCCAATAGCATCTCTATACCATGTCTGTGAAGACAGGACGTTAAGTTAGCATGATATTTGCAATGACAAGAAGACTCGTTTGAATCTTGAATATTGCATTTTTAGCACAAGACAGCACGAAAAAGAGTGAAATATGATAAGAATTTATAAAAGTTATAGCACGAAAAAAGTCAATAATTAATTGCTCAAAAAAAATTAAGTTGAAATTTATCAACGTGAAATATGTATACAAAATAAAAAAGTTACCACGACAAACGTAACGGTTGATAAAAAGTAAAGAAAATTTAAAAAATTTAGTCAAACTTGATATAAAATTTTCAAATGGTATATGTTGACAAGCCAATGGTTTGAACTGGCCTATTCCAAGTATTTGTCGGTCGAACTGGACTATTCCAAGCATTTGTCGGTTTCCAATCCATTATGAACGTCTTTTTGTCGGACATGAATTTAAATTTTTATTGTAGCAAAATCCGTGATGAACTTCTAAGACCAATTTGAAAATAATCGTATGGGTCACACGGAATTAGTAGCGATTTTTGATGGCCTCTTTCAAGCATTTGTCCGATATGAATTTTTAGCATTTATTGAAATAGAATCTTTGATGAACTTCTTAGCCAAATTTTAAAAGAATCGTTTTAGGGTCAGATGAAAGAACTAATAGATCGATGTTTCTTCGGAACATTTGTCGGACATGAATTTATTTTTTTATTTTAGAGGAATCCTTGATGAACTTTTTAGACAAAATTCAACTCAATCGTATTTGTCCAACAAATATATTAAGGATTATATTACAAAACAATTTTAGTTTCATGTGCGACAATAGCTAGGACGGGATGCAAAAAAGATTCTTCATCATCAGGTTATGATCTGTGAAGTAAATGAGCACAACTATGATTCTTGTGGGAGTGGAGAACTCTTATATCAGTGAAGCATATCAGTGAAGTATCCAACTAAACCGGGGGCTGGGGCAGCGTAGACCTAAAATAAGTGCAATATTCTAAACAATCTTATTGTATTTTATATAGTGTATCGGTATACTTACAGCGGCAACTCCAACGAGAAGAACCATTAAAACGGCGAATTTCATTGCAACTTGATTTTTTTTTTCACTTACAAACTTATGGCTTGATATGAACTGAATAATTTACTTATAAATTTTGGCCCGAATTTTGGTACCGAAATTTTTATTTACCTACGATGTGCTGTATCTAAGAATCTGCAACGAAATTAAAATAAATTTCCTTAGTTTGTTTGAAGATGGTCTGTTTGTATTTATTTTTGCTCTTACTTCTATTTATTTTTATTATTTTTGCAGTTGTTCGAATATTTTCAAAATGGGTTTAAAACGGCAGATGGAAATTCTTTCGTTATTCATCAACTTTGTAAACTTGTATTTTTGAACGAATTTTATTAGTTTCTAAAATCCTTATTGTTTTAAGATACACTTGGCTATATTGGAGCTTATGTTATACGATTCAGCTTTTTATCAGATGTTAACTAAACTTGGAAAATTAGTTGATGCTCCGCTAGATGTTGCTTAAAAAAATCGAGGAGTACAAATAATTTCAGAAATCTAAAGAGTCTAGTTTTAGTGGTAATCAATAAAATAATCTCATATCATTAGAAATATAAGATAATGAATACTTGAGAATAAGTGAATGGTTAAAATTGAACCTTTACTAGAAAGTTTAAAAATATTTTGTATTTGCATCATTAAGCTATACATTTTTTAAGATAAGTTCCTATCTATTACACCAACATGACTATTAGAATCTTTCAAAATAAGTTTTACTAAGGCTCGCGAAACATACAGCTTGAAACTGGGGACATCAGATAAGGGAAATGAAAATCATATTTCATAAAATTACCATTTCTGCAAGCAAATTAAAATATTCTTTAGATTTAAAAAGTCTTGAACTATAGGACTCAATGGCAATCAATTCAAATTTCGGAAAAAGGTAATTAAGGGTTCTCTGGAGTACCTGTGATCATTTTCTAATTAACTTGAAGTATGTAATTATTTTTTCCTAAAACTAAAAAACTAAAAATTTTGACAAATTTAGGACATAACATCACGCAATATATTGCAGCACCCCTCGACACGGTCCCACAGGAGGATTCTCCCACTTACCAATATATACATACAAATTATTCGAACCAAGAAAACAACTGAAAAAACAGTCGCATGCTCCACCGGACGATGAATTTTCCCGGAATATGAACGTTCGCAATTGATTTCGGTTACTCGAAAATCCGTCCACCAATTTTGCCTAAAAGTGTGCGACTTGATTAGAACAAATATAAGCCGGGCCCCACCGTTAGACTTCTAAAGTGATTTTTTTCCGAAATCAGTACACCATCGATTCCTGAATCCTGGTACTCAAAAACATCCTTGCCACCAAAGAAAGTGTGTGAAGGTTTAAAAGTGAAGTGATAGCTCTTTTAAGTGGCATGCAATTGGGTTACACTAAAAACATGTGTTTTTTATGCTTATGGAATACACTTTTTAAAGGCGACTAATACTACGAACGGAACTGGGCTTTAATGAGAACATTAGATTGCGATACGACAGCATCGTTGAGGCTCCACTCGTGCCAATTAAAAAAAAATTGCTACCACCACTCCATATCAACCTTGGAGTAGTTAAAAATTTTATAAAAGCGCTGAATCCAGATGGCTGGAAAATCTTAATGGTTCAAGAGCTATCAACATGAATATGAGTGTATACTTGGGCAAATTCTTGACTCAGATCCAAAAAATGTCGAAAGCGATATCTCAAAAATGGGGAGTAACTTTGAAATGAGACTAGCACCATTGAATTCAGCGTACTAGAATTAGCTGCCACAAAAAAAGTTAGCGATTCAAGCACAGTGTACATAATTATTAGAACAAGTTGTTGAATGATAAATAATGTCCAAATTGATAGCATCATTACCAGATAATTTAAAAAACATTACATTAGTTTTCAAACTAAGAGTCATGTAATGCATATCGAGCCATTAAGTACAATTTGATATAAATTAATTGGTTTCGACCTGTGATAAAAAATATTGCCATACGTACAATTTTAAGAAAGTCATGTTAATTCTATACATGACATTTTCACATCAGACTCTATACTTACCAATTTTGAAACCTAATACCAATTATAGTTTTTGATAAAAAGGTTATACATAAAATTTATATGTTTAAGCACAAACAAAATAGCAATCAGACCTGCAAACCAATAGTAACTTTATGTGTAAATCAAATTCTCGATGTCGTTACAAATGGAAAAATATTTCGAGCGGCTGTTAGTAGAAATGCTTAGCTAAAACTCAAACTCTATGTGCTCAATATACATCTCGCTCAATATATTTATTCAACGCGCGCGACAAAATAATTTTTTTTTATTTGTGTGTACAGTATAAAAGAAACAAACGGAAAAATACAAATTCAACGTGTTTTTTATTTTCGTTTGAAAATATCCTTTCTCTTATTGTATGTTTTAAATTTAATAAAACAGAATGTTTTGAAAACTAAAACGCACGTATTATGTATATACTATACATATACTAGATGTATATACATATGTACTATTTAAAATAAAATGTGTGCACGATCGATAATTTCTTGTCGTTTAGGTATATAAAATTTAAAAAACATGTGATCATGAAAAGAAAGAGGCTCTATTTTCGATGTATGGATGTATGTATATATGTACGTATATACGTTGTATGTACGTATATATATATACGTATATACATTGATTATGGTTTGGTGTGCTGCATGAAATATAGTTTATAAAAAAGAAACAAATATTTGGAGGAAAGGATACGAAACATCAGAAATTTATGAACGAAAGGGAAAAATATTATAATTAAATTGTTTTTAGTGATCGCAGTAAACATTTAGATATACATATTACATATTTGTGTTTAGTTACATTATGTATATTTTATATGCCTATCTATACTGATTGGTCGAAATTAAATACATACATTCATTACTTAATTTTTACTAAGTGTACTATAAGGATGATTGATATATGTTCTAAATTCAATAATATTAAAATTCCTAACAATTTTATAAATGATTTTATTTTTGAGAAAAATAATAAAATCAGCTTAGAGCGGAAAGATGCCTTAGGGAGGATGTACTATGTATTTGGATTTGCATCTAAAAAATTGGTCAAGCATATATAGTACATTTTTGTTAACACTTTCCCCTTATTCCATATTATCTGAAGCATAGTATAGTATTTGAATTGTTTCAAATAAAAGCTAGTTATTGATTTTAACCAAATTTGCAAAAACATTAATATTTCGAACTCGGTTGTGATATATAGAATTATGAGTATACACAATATCCTTGGAATTCCATTTTGAAACTTCTAACCCCAAGTAAAAACCATCCTAAGGTTTAAAAATGAAAATAAATAAATTTCGTTTTTTGTTGTTTTCAACCGAGTTACAAGCTTACATTATAAGTACACTGCAATTTTTCAGATACCAACCACCACTTATCATGAAAACTACCCCAAATTTCTCTAGAATAAATGGCCACTTTTTTGACAATTTCAAAAATAGACATTTCAATATCGGATATTGGGTATCGCTTTATAATCCTCATCAGAAGTGCAATTCGATTTTTAAGTTGTAACTTGGAACTTTAAATCATGGAAACAAATTTATTTAGCCACCCACTTTATTTATTAGGTATATAACTTAATTTCTACAGATTTTTTTCACGGTATTCTGTGGTTTTTGTAGGATCGGACGCAAGGTTTCAGAACAACGAACGACAAGTTTACGTGAGTTACATAACCTCTCAGAATAGCAGAGTTTACGATTACAACTGATAAACAGCACATTCGGCACTGCATTCTATACGAATTCCAACAAGGAAAAAATGCTTCTAGGGCACGGGAATCAATTTGTAGTGTTCTTGGTGCCGACCTTGTGTCTCATGAAACGTGTAATTATTGGTATAAACGTTTTAGAATTAGTGATTTCGATCTTAGTGACAGCCTCGAAAGTTTGAAGATGTGCGAGCTAACCTGGAATCTACAACAGCAACAGGCATAACTCAGAAAAAACGAATACCTAAATAACATACTGCCTAATAATTGGTTTCATCTAAGATTTCAATTCCTAAAAATCATAAATAACTATCAAATGTTTAAATTCTACTAAACTTCTGAAAATTTAAATAAATTTTAAGAAATATGTACTACGGACTTGGAGCAAAATATTTTCTGAACAGTTATTTTTCAGTAATTATCTTTTCCTGTACTAAATATTAATTTATTACATTAATATGCCCAGCACCAAGTGAATTTTCTGAAACTGGTGGTTATGTAAATGTATTTAATTAATGTGTAGTAATCTATCACCATACCATACATGACGTACTTTAGTCATATATATAGTCTACTGAGATTGTCACAGATTTTAGTGAGGCCTCATTAAACCTTTTATGAAACATGTCTTTGTTTTTGGTAAGACTTCAGTAGGCTGAACTTGCTCGACATGTTTAAAGAGTTCGTAGTATAAATATTTTTTGTATAAGGCCTCCTGCCTGATGACATAAATCAAAGATAAGATCACGAACACCGCACGGAAGTCCAGAAAATACTCGAACTCAATTCAAATAAAATTAATTAATTTAAAACGAGTTCATAATTTTGAATTACAATAGAACAAAGAAAAATATTTTGAATATCAGTGAAACTAGCTTTATTGAATATGATTGTGGCCATGTGGCCGCTGTGGCTGGTGCGTAGATGGCGCAATCTGCATGTCCAATTTTCACACATTTTTCGCAGCAAGCGTAGACAAGTGACTTAGCATATTCCTAAAGAAAATAATCTAATGGAGTTAGATCACACGATCTCGGTGGCCAATTAACAGGACTATTATGTTGAATTAGTCTTTCATCAAATGTTTCTTTGAGTAAATTAATTGTATTCCGCGTTATGTGGCTTATGGAACCGTCCTGTTAGAACCACATATCAGCAAGATTAATGGCAGCCAATTGGGGTACAAAAAAGTTAGAAATCATGTCTCTATACCGTTCACTGTAAGATTCCACCCATCATCGTTTTTGAAGACATATAGACCAGAGAGTCCGCCGGCCCATAAAGCGCACCAAACAGTGATTTTCTATGGATATAATGGTGTTTCAAAGGCAAAGGCTTCTAGATTATCTTCACTCCAAATCCATTCAACAAAAATTGAGCTTCATCGTTGAACAAAATTTTGTTTGGAAAATCAACATCAATAGAATTAGTGCTTCAGCCGATTGGCCGATTTGGCAAGCAGTGCTATGGCGTAAGTTTATTCATTATGAAATGGCAAATCAAACTAGTGACAAAGCAAATGTTAGCTGTAAACTCGGTTGTCAAACAAAACAATGTTGCAAACTTCACGATGTGAAGCTATAAAACACACCCTTTACTGATTGAATAAGGAATTCATGAGACAAACACTTTTAATATTTCGATCAATGATTTGCATAATTTTCCTTCTAAGCAAAATGTACAAATGTAATTCTTCACGATACAAGCTCCATTTAAACCTATATACTGATATAGAAAATGAGTCAGCGTCTACACTCAGAAAAAATATGCTAAACACATGATTGCCTTTACCATATTATAATAATAGAAATCATTATAAAATTATTGTGATATTCCCTATCATACAATAATAAGAAATACTATTTGTTTAATTATGTCAATCAGTGAAAACGGAGCTTATTATTATTATGATACATGTAATCATATTCATCTCCCATGATTAGTGTAATCAGAATGCATGATTAAATTTTGATTCGTTTAATAATTTTTAAGGTATTTATAAAAATTCGCTATCTCAATGGGTGATTAATTCGTATGTGAACACTAAATATTTAGAGTTGCCTTAAAATGCCTCAACCAGTCACGCACGACTTAGGTTAGGAGCTTAAGTTACACGCCGGTTGCACCACTTCGGTTAGTGCTACAATCACCAAAATTGTATAGGCTTCTTGTCACAAATAAACAACAGGGGCGGTATGTTGTATCATCACTTCGAATCGAATTCGAAAAAATCGAATTGCACTTCTGATGAGGATTATAAAGCGATACCCAATATCCGATATTGAAATGTCTATTTTTGAAATTGTCAAAAAAGTGGCCATTTATTCTAGAGAAATTTGGGGTAGTTTTCATGATAAGTGGTGGTTGGTATCTGAAAAATTGCAGTGTACTTATAATGTAAGCTTGTAACTCGGTTGAAAACAACAAAAAACGAATTTATTTATTTTCATTTTTAAACCTTAGGATGGTTTTTACTTGGGGTTAGAAGTTTAAAAATGGAATTCCAAGGATATTGTGTATACTCATAATTCTATATATCACAACCGAGTTCGAAATATTAATGTTTTTGCAAATTTGGTTAAAATCAATAACTAGCTTTTATTTGAAACAATTCAAATACTATACTATGCTTCAGATAATATGGAATAAGGGGAAAGTGTTAACAAAAATGTACTATATATGCTTGACCAATTTTTTAGATGCAAATCCAAATACATAGTACATCCTCCCTAAGGCATCTTTCCGCTCTAAGCTGATTTTATTATTTTTCTCAAAAATAAAATCATTTATAAAATTGTTAGGAATTTTAATATTATTGAATTTAGAACATATATCAATCATCCTTATAGTACACTTAGGAAAAATTAAGTAATGAATGTATGTATTTAATTTCGACCAATCAGTATAGATAGGCATATAAAATATACATAATGTAACTAAACACAAATATGTAATATGTATATCTAAATGTTTACTGCGATCACTAAAAACAATTTAATTATAATATTTTTCCCTTTCGTTCATAAATTTCTGATGTTTCGTATCCTTTCCTCCAAATATTTGTTTCTTTTTTATAAACTATATTTCATGCAGCACACCAAACCATAATCAATGTATATACGTATATATATACGTACATACAACGTATATACGTACATATATACATACATCCATACATCGAAAATAGAGCCTCTTTCTTTTCATGATCACATGTTTTTTAAATTTTATATACCTAAACGACAAGAAATTATCGATCGTGCACACATTTTATTTTAAATAGTACATATGTATATACATCTAGTATATGTATAGTATATACATAATACGTGCGTTTTAGTTTTCAAAACATTCTGTTTTATTAAATTTAAAACATACAATAAGAGAAAGGATATTTTCAAACGAAAATAAAAAACACGTTGAATTTGTATTTTTCCGTTTGTTTCTTTTATACTGTACACACAAATAAAAAAAAATTATTTTGTCGCGCGCGTTGAATAAATATATTGAGCGAGATGTATATTGAGCACATAGGGTTTGAGTTTTAGCTAAGCATTTCTACTAACAGCCGCTCGAAATATTTTTCCATTTGTAACGACATCGAGAATTTGATTTACACATAAAGTTACTATTGGTTTGCAGGTCTGATTGGTATTTTGTTTGTGGTTTAAGATTATGTGCTTTTCTTTTGTACGCCTAAATGTTGATAATGAAATACATATACGTACAGTCGAAACAAATAATTTTTCTGCGATCTACTCGTACACAGAAAAAATAATTGTTTTTAAGCTATACAAACGAGCAACGCCAGTTGTTATAATACATAGTGTTGTTTGTGAACTATACACTACATTTTTATTTTTATTACTTCTCAATTAATTTACAGAAAAATGATTTTTGTATGATATAAGTACCATCGATCGTACATAGCAAATATAATTTATAATGCGAGTTTATGTCAAAATTCGAGTGCTGCCATATTATTTAAAATAATGTACACTTTGGATTTACAGTGGCAAAAAGTCTGCAATTTGTGAATAGTTACATCTATAGAATTTTTACATTTTCAGAATCGGCCATAAAATGTATAAAACTCGTTTGAAATGTATAGCCAAAACCCTATGGAAATGTAATTCAAGCGGAATATTGTCATTACTTTGTATTTGGCTGGAAAATCGCAACCAGCATTTGTTAGCTACAGCATTGACATGTGAACAAAATGTTTGTGTATCGGACCATTAGACGTTACAATTATACTTTCAGCAACATCGCCAGAAATAGTTCGAAAGGTGAAGGCCAGAATTCAACGTAATCCAAGACAAAGCGCAGTTTATTTGGCGAAAAATCTCAATGTGTATGCTCGCGACATGGGGCGCATATTAAAAAATGAACTACGATTGAAGCCCTACAAAATACAAGAAGAATAAGATTTAACCTGCGTACAAAAAGGCAGTTCGCCTAGCAAGAGCAAAGTTGTTAAAACACTTGCACGTTGGTGGCGAGCTCGTGAATTTGGTCTTTTCTGATTAAACAAATTTTACGGTTCAGCATTATTTAGGTTAGCATACAAATCAAAAGCCAATTTAGATAAGCCATAATTGTTCTGAAAGCAAGCGCCTGCATCAGCGATGGCTTGTGCCGCGATAACTGCCACAGGACGCTCACCACTAGTTGTCCCTTTCTCTCTATTAAACCGATTTAAAACGATGCTTTGATAGCTTGGGCACGTCAACAATTCGGTAGAAACTGTTGAACGCGAAAATGGGTTTTCCCATATGCCCCATTCTGGAGGCCAAAGTATTAACTAAAAAAAATTGGACGGTTATGCCTTAATGGTTGCAGACCACATTCGTGCAGCGTGTGAAGCCTTCTAGGGCAGACTGATCCACAATTTTTCACAATCATATTTATAAAGAATGTGCTTCATTGAATTGATCATTCTTGAACATTTTCTAAAATAACTTTTGTTATCGTGGAGAATTGTTATCGGTTACCATCAAATTACTGTATTCGGGCGAAATGGTTTGCATTATAGTGCCTAGAATAACTGATCCGAAAATTTTGTTTTAGAGAGTTGGTAGTTCGTTACTTAATTTGATTTGCCAGCATATGTCTATATGCACGTATATATGAACTTTGGGTCGCAACTGATCTAAAATTTTAAAACTTTTTTTATACATTTGTTTGCTTGTGACCCGACCCCATGGTGTAAATTCTCAAAATCCCATAATTTTATATAAAATAATATTTATTAAATTTACGTACGATGTGCTGTATCTAAAAATTTGGCAACGAAATTAAAATAAATTTGCTTAGTTTGTTTGAAGGTGGTTCGTTTGTATTTATTTTTACTCTTGCGTCTATTTATTCTAATATTTTGGCTTATTTTTGCAGGTGTTTAAATATTTTCAAAATTGTTTTAAAACGGCAGATGGAAATTCTTTCAATATTCGTCATCTCGTAAACTTCTATACTCAAACCAATTTTTTCAGTTTCTAAAATTGTTATTGATGTTAGATTGGAGTACTTGGGTAAATTGGAGCTCATGAAGACTTCTGCTATTATTTTAGCAAATGTTTTCATTAAGCATCGAGGTTGTTATTGGTTTATTATTGTACACCTTCCGTTTAAGGTGCTATACGAGGAAATCAGAAGGTGTTAAAACTGTAGATCGTGGAACCGCGTCGATATCACCACTTTTTGAAAATGAATAATTGCTCGCAAAATGACACACCATACGGTTACTCTACGAAGGTCTAGTGGTCTGTGGTATATCAATTGAGGGTCTTAGTGTCCCAATAGTGGCTTTTTTGTTTATTTACAATGCCATCAAAGTCAAAATGAGTATCGTCGCTCATAAGGATTTTTTGTCAAAAGTGGTTTTTTTCCAAAAATAAAATGTTTCAATAGAAATGTTTTAATTTCAACACGTTGTTCTGGCGTTAGATGCTCCATAATAAATTGATATCGACCACTCTCTACGACTGTCAAATGCGAACTGACAAATCCCATCCATAAAACAAAATGTTTGTCATACAAAATCGGGTTGGAACATAAAACGCACTCCGTATCTTGGGACGCAAGGTTGCAAAAAATTGTTTTTTTTTTAATTTTAAACAAAAAACACGTTTTATTTTTGTTTAAAACATGATTTTTTTGTTTAAAAGATGTTTAAAACAAACCAAATAAAATATGTTTAAAACATGTGTTAAACGTTGTTTTGAGCATATTTTCATTACGAAGTAGCTTAATTTTTTGTCAGTTTTCTTATAATTTCTCAATACAAAATAAAAGAGAACTAGATGAACGTACGAAATAGGGCCTCTATGCTCTATTTCTGAATACGAATACGAACAAAAATAGGACGAATTCGTATGATTGGTATTTTTGAATACCTACTTGATTCGTTCATAAATTTCCCTTATCTGACAGAATGAATTTGAACAATTTTTATATGTTCGCATGAATGAATTTTGTACGATGGATATTTAGTTAACGACTCCATAGAAAAACCAAAAATTAAATTAAGTTCTAAATAAAAAAAGATATTATTTTAATTTTAAAGAAAATATTTTATTTTATAACTTAAACATTTGTATACACCCAGAAAATTACCCCGTTTGTGACAACCGCATAAATTGCCCTACCGAATCATTCGATTGTGAAATCATTTTTAGTGATCGATTGTTACAACCTATTGATTGTATTTGACACAACTAGCAAGAAAATCATGGCCGCTTTGTTTTTCGTTTATCGGAACTATTTACGAAGTAGTAGCGTCGTCCATTTCTGTTGCATTAATTGAATAGATCGGCCGTAGAAGCGAATTGGATTTTTCTCAGGATTTACATTCGGTTGTGGTAAACGACTTTGTTGATCAGGATTAAAAAAAAAAATATTTGATACAGCTGCTAACTAATTAAAACAATAGCGACTGTCATTGCAATACTTTTGATGTGTAAACATCTTTACTCGCGCCTACCAAATTTTTTTGTATTAGAGTAAACTTGTAAATGAAACGAACGGAAATGACGTACCTACTTCGTTAAAAAAAACAACAAACCCAATAAAAACAATTTTGAACTATACATGGCATGCTTGTATGTAATGTATAATAGTAAGGAAAAAAAATTTAAAAAAAAATACGATACGAAATACGAATTATGATTACGAAATTACATACTCTTACGATTAAAAACAAAGTCAACAACTTGTGTATGTTGCTTTATCACGAGTTACAAGCCTCTAGGAGCTGTTCATCACGTCGACTATCAATGATCATGTGTTCTACTAAATGGGGTTATAATGACGTTCCGTTTTTAACATTGAACTGTCACAGTCTGAGGTCACTCAATGTTCAATTCATTTGCTTTCCGAGATCTGGCTGCGCAATGACGAGCATGTTAATTTTACTACATTTTTCCTTTGCAATTTTGCGTTCAGTTCAAGAGAGATGGTCAGTGGGCTGTCGGAGCACCAATTCTGTCAAACGATCCATAAAATGAGCATAGTGGACACAAATAATTTGCCGTACGAACTTCCACTTGTCATAGGTCAGCCTTACTTTCTCAAAACCAATATTGATGTAACAGATGGACTGGCGAATGGAGCTATGGGCTGTCTGAGGTCTATCGAATGCAGCCATCCTGACCGAGACAACGAGAACGATGAAAATGTCAACAGTAAAAATGTCAAACGACTCTGGATGGGTTTCAATACAAACTCACAAATTGGCAAGAAGGTCAGACAGCTTTATTCTTGATGGGCGCAGAAAATGCACAATCATCGTTGGACAAACAACACAACCCGTTGATGATATGTACTTGGCTGAACTTCAGCTTCACAATGGGAATAAGATGCTTTCTGTAGTTGCATTCACCTCGCCGAATAAATCCGTCGAAGAAGAAAAAATGAAGTTCATACATTTCGTCCTTGCATCATATTCTAAAGGAATTTCAAAAATTCTCCAAGGAGACTATTATCTTTTGTCGATGATTATGAGCGGGGCCGGGGATTTCATTATTAATTTTACTTTTCCTCAAGCTGAAACACTTATAAACTTCCTGCGAGACGAATTCGATTTGCACATGAACTCAGATCGAAATATATCTACTACGACATATGAAACGACCATTGTGCAGTTTTTCAATGAAAATTATAAAAGTTAGAGTCGACAGTATATGTATCTCATTTTAGCTACCATAAACCAATTGCGTCGATTACACCGAAAGAGTAATAGACCAATTTAACGATAATAAACAAATGAAAAACTCTAGTTAGTAAAATTCCATTCCATCTTCCGTCAAAGTAAACTGTACACACGCACTATACACACGCCATGTTTACACATCTCCTTGAGAGTACTAATGGACTCACTCTTTTTTTTAACAATATTAGTGCAATCGTATTTCGGTTACCACAAATTCGGGAGTTGTTAACACAATTAAACTAACTCGTTTCCTCCAATAGAACATAATTGTTGTTCGTACTTGGTTCCAATATTTTTAGCGTAAAATGTAGAAATAAAAAAGAATAAATTTCTTTTAAAGCAATTTTTATTTGTAAATTAACACTAACAGTAATAGTAAATTTATAAAATTATTTCATAAAGTTAATTACACTATCTACTTTTAATTTTGAAGTTTACCTATTAGTAATTCCACAAAACAAATGTATTTCCATTCGCTCATGTTGCAATAGAAGATGTGTGCAGATAATTGATTTTTTTCAAATCGATTACTAAAAATTTGTCTAATTTTTTAATTTGATAAGCGAAGGAATGCGTGTGAAAAAACAATGTTTCAAGTCGATCAGCACCGAAGGAGATGCAGCTAATGTTGGTCGATTGACTATTCTACCGGCGACGTACATTGGCAGCCCGCGTCATATGCATGAATATGCGCAAGATGCAATGACATATGTTCGTCATTACGGTTGTCCAGATTTATTCATCACTTTTACTTGCAATCCGAAATGGATAGATTGTTCAACTGTTGCTACCCGGGCAAATAACAAGTGATCGGCACGACATCATCGCACGTGTCTTCAAACAAAAAATCCGGTTGCTGATGAACTACATTGTTAGGCATTGCGTGTTTGGGGATACTCGATGTTGGATGTATTCAATTGAATGGCAGAAACGAGGCTTGCCGCATGCTCACATTCTTATTTGGTTAGTCGAAAAAATTCGACCAGACCAAATAGATGACATCATATGTGCCGAGATTCCTGATCCCGAAACCGATCCAGACCTGCATGATGTTGTAATTACGAACATGGTTCACGGTCCGTGTGGCTCCATCAATCCCCAATCACCGTGCATCAATCCCCAATCACCGCAGAGACTATCACTGGCAATGATGGTTAATTACTGTACCGGCGTCGATCAGCCGATGATAACGGTAGAACTATCACAACGATAGTGAGCGGAAATGAGTTCGTGGTCGACAACACTTGGATTGTTCCATATTCGCCACTTCTTTCCAAAACATTCAAGGCGCATTGCAACGTGGAGTACTGCAATTCAGTGAAATCCATCAAATACATTTGTAAATATGTCACGGAAGGCAGCGATATGGCGGTTTTTGGTGTTCAAAATCCAAATACAAACGATGAAATCACGCATTATCAAGTTGGTCGATATGTGAGCTGCAATGAGGCGATTTGGCGTATATTCTCATTCCCTATTCATGAACGTCATCCCACTGTTGTACATTTGGCGGTGCATTTAGAGAATAGTCAACGAGTTTATTTCAACACATCGAATGTTGCTCAACGTGCTGAGACACCTCCAGCAACAACATTGACCAGTTTCTTTTCGATTTGTCAAAATGACCCGTTTGCACGAACATTGCTCTACTCTGAGATGCCACGTTATTACACTTGGAACGCCTCATCAAAAAAATTTCAACGTCGGTAGCAAGGCGATGAGGTTCCTGATCATCCAAATGTGCGTTCTACTGATGCTCTTGGTCACATTTACACAGTTCATCCGAAGAAGAGATCGTTTTCAGATACTCATTGGGACATGACAATCGCTGAATCAATTATTTCTGCAACTTCAAACCAGATACGCACATTATTTGCTATCATTATTTCGACATGCTTCCCATCAAATCCACGTGAACTATGGAGCAAGTACAAGAATGACATGTCAGAAGACATTCTACATCGAATTCGTGTCAGTTTCGGAAATCCCGATCTCGAGGTGAATAAGGAGATACAAAACCAGGCTTTGCTTTTGGTCGAAGACATGTGTTTTCGCATGTGCGGCAGTTTGTTAGTCAAATTAGGAATGCCAACGCCATGTCGTGGAATGGACGACGCTTTCAATCTAGAACTGGAACGTGAACATGAATATGATCGAGATGCATTGAACCAATCAGTTCGAACCAATGTACCACTGTTGAACCTCCAACAGAAAGGAGTGTACGATACGTTAATGAAGGCAATTCATGATGGAAATGGTGGATTATTTTTCCTCGATGCGCCCGGTGGAACTGGGAAAACATTCCTCATGTCATTGATTTTGGCCACTGTCCGTGCGAGATCCGATATTGCTGTAGCAGTTGCTTCTTCTGGGATAGCGGCCACATTGCTAGAAGGATGCCGAACAGCTCATTCAGCGTTGAAATTGCCGTTAAACCTTCAATCGGCTGAAAACCCGACATGCAACATTGCAAAACACTCAGCAATGGCGAAAGTTTTGGTAGCAAGTAAAATCATCATCTGGGATGAATGTACAATGGCGCACAAACGCGCATTGGAAGCATTCGATTGAACTATGAAAGATCTACGAAATGACTCAAGATGTTTTGGAGGCGCAATAATTTTACTTTCTGGTGATTTCCGTCAAATAATACCAGTCATTCCAAGATCGACCGCTGCTGATGAAATAAACGCTTGCCTCAAATCATCGACTCTGTGGTGTTATGTGAAGAAACTTCAGCTGACGACAAACATGCGAGTTGCATTGTTAAACGATCCATCTGCCGAAGAATTCTCCAACCAATTGCTGACTATCGGTAATGGCCGTGTTCCGGTCGACAAATCGAACGGATTGATTTCGTTTCCTCAGAACTTTTGCATTTTTGTCTCAACGAAGGACGAGCTCATCAACAAAGTATTCCCGAACATCATTACTAACCACAAAAATCACAATTGGGTGAGTGAACGAGTAATTCTTGCGGCAAAGAACAAAGATGTGGATCACTTAAATTTTACAATTCAAAATCTAATCGTCGGTCCACTTCATTCCTTCAAATCTATTGACTGTGTGACAAACGAAGACGAAGCAACCAACTATCCAACTGAATTTTTAAACTCATTGGATCTACCTGGCTTGCCACCGCACAATTTACAACTAAAAGTTGGCTCGGTAATCATCATGCTACGAAACCTGAATTAACCAAAACTATGTAACAAAACGCGTTTGGTGGTAAGTAAACTCATGGGCAATGTGATTCACGCAACGTTACTCCAAGGGAAGTTTAAAGGTGAGGAAGTTCTCATTCCGAGAATTCCGATGATCCCAACCGATATGCCGTTCGAGTTTAAACGAATTCAATTTCCGATTCGTCTTGCATTCGCAATGACGATCAACAAATCACAAGGCCAATCCTTGAGTGTTTGTGGCCTGAATCTAGCCTGAATCTAGTTCACGTGTCGGTAAACCATCCGCTTTATTCGTTCTCGCACCTAACAATAAAACAAAAAATGTCGTATATCACAAGTGTAACGAACGAGTTCATTAAGACACTGTGGGACTTGCCTATCGTGAGAAGGTACTAGCAATTTTAATTATTCCATCCAAAAAATTCAAACCAACGTCTCTCACGGATACATCGAAGTTGAATTTTTTGTATAATCTCAAATACTACGTGATCTCAACGCAATAACCAATTTGGGTATATTGATTATGAGCAGCGTAATCATACCTTGTACCTGTGTATAAGTACGATTGATAATGTGTACATTTAAAGAATGATTAAATTTACTATTTGCACACCGTTCCATCCGATCTTTGTTAGTGTACTGTCAATTTCCCCAATCAATATTATAGGAGAGGTATCTTAATATTGATGTACCAGTACAAGTATGCAGATCAAATGGTGAAGCCTCTCATTAAAGTTAATCTCTTTCGAAATAAAAATAATATACCTCTCTTCATTGCGATTGCTACCATACATTTTTTCCAAGTATCGATTAAATCAGTTTACCGCCAGCTGTTAAGGTGTCATAACATTAAGTAAACTAAAGTAAGTGTAGTGTCAGCTAAAATTAGTTTAACCAAACGCCAGCTAGAAATATCATTATACTTGATTTGTTGAACTTACACCGGCCGCTTATTTTCGGATTTGGGTTTCCCTTATAACTCAGCAGCATATACAATTTTCTTAAAGAAAAGAGTGCTAGTGCAACGAAAACGCATTATACCCACGCGGGTGCGAAAATTGCGGTTATTCAAGGACATTAGACCCTCCGTTGTGGGTAATTGAAAAAGGAACCAAAATCAACAAAATTTGGTTTTTGCATGGTGACGACCGCTACTCAACCACATGCTAAAAAAGCCTACAGTATATTGGATATAGTACGGATGGTCGGCGTCTTCCTTTATAAAATCTGTGCAAGGCGTACAATCATGTGTTATGACTTTATGGGCAACTTATGTTACGCACGCGCGGGTTAACCAATAATTTTAGTTTAGTGAAATTTTGTTATAATTTAATTTAAGTCTCCTGAATTAATTGATTAGTTTAATTTAATTAAGTTTCATCAATTTCAATTATTAATTAATAACCAATATTAGGTTAATGTTCGATAATTTAGATTCTTAAGTTAAAGACTTTAAAATCATTATTATTTTTAGTGATGTTGTTATATTAAGTGATATCAATTTGGATAAAACACAAGCCAATATAATTTGTGACAGTACAGGTTGAGTGACGTGAACTTTAAGATTTTCCACATTGTATATTATATATAATATTTTAGTGCCAGCTATAGAAAACCCATCTTATATGTCTACGCGGGGAAGCGCTTCATCGTCGCAGCTATAAGTGGTAAGTTTGTTTTGTAAATTAAATTTCTTTATTGATATTATATTGTATTATATATTGTGGTACCGAATAATTGTCACGTTATAATTTCATTTTATTACTTCTGGCAAGGTGTCAGTTTACCTTCGAACCTCGGTGTACGGTTCTAATTCATATAAGAAAATTCATATCACTTAGTTTAACTCATTTTTAGTATTATGAAAGTTTATCTCAGATTGAAGATTGTTTATGAATAAACAAACGGTAATTATGTTCCAGATTTAATTTCTTTTACTTTGTGGAGGGAGATGGGTTGAGTGAACAAAATTCTCAGTGATTGTCCGCCATTTGTTTGTTTTTTTTTATGCAGCTGTATATATCCGTTATTATCCGAAGTACCCCGCCCTTCACCGAAACCAGCTAGCGGGTTAATGGCTGCTCTTCGGAATTTAATAATGGATTTCTGTTAACGTATACGCGGCATTTCCGGGTGACCTTTTAATAGGTGCGTTAGGAAAGTGTAGTGGGTGAACTCTCAAAGCTGTTTATCGATACCGGTCACCCATGTATTTGTGTCCAACCCGGTGCAGTGGTCGGGTACGTTACACAAGGTGCTACAATGAAGGGAATCGACTCCATTGCAACCCACCCAGCAAATAGTTTAAAAGAAAGTAGTGCAACAATGCTACGCGAACCATTTCGATTCAATTCAATAAAACGAAAGCCTTGCTGCCACGTGAATTACATTCATTTCAATGTAATTAAAATATATTTCATTTTGATTTTTGTAATTTCATTGAATTTAATTAATTTGGAGTATCTTAATAAAAAACTCAATTTTATTAAGCTAATAACTTTAAAAAACATTTATTGATTTTGAGGCGGTACGAAGTTCGCCGGGTCAGCTAGTTTATAATATAATGTTTCTACGTGTACTAGATTATCTAGAATGCTAATTTTTAATTTTGATTTTTTTTTTTGTATTTACGTTAAATTTAGATCAAATTATTTATATTTATTTATTATTTAATTATTTTATTAAAATTTGCCTGAAATGATAGATAAAATTTGATTTTAATTAATTCTGTTTTCTTTCAATTTCAATTTAATTTTCTCAATCTTTTTATTTTGTTTTTGTGTATGTCTTTACATACTAAATACGGTAGATAGTCTAATCTTCCGTGTCTACTTGTTCGTCCTCCTGAAAATTTGTCGAGTATACCTCGAATTCATGTGAAGAATCTTCTTCGACCTCGCTCTCGCCATGTTTAGAACTCTCGGGTCCTGCGCGAGTTTCGTGAGTGTTTATTGCTCGAATAAATGTATTTTTCGACCTCGTCGAAATGTCTATTGACATGGGAGTCGGTTTACCTTTCTCTGAGAGTGGCGGTTTCCGATTTATTACCGAGTTCGCACTACCTCTTGGACGAAAGTTGTTGAGTTTATCCGGCTGCATGCCACTACCTTGAGTAAACGTTTGAACCGGTTTTTTGTTACTGTTTGAGATAAACTCGTTCGTGGTGAATTTAAATAGGAAAGCGTATGCCTTCTCTATGTTTTTGGGCTTTGCCGCTTGGGCGTACCCGAAGAAAGGTTTTTTCAATCCCGAAATGAATGCTGCTAAAGCATCCTCTTCCATGAATGTGTTTATACCAAGCCAGGCATGGTTGTATACAACGTTCTGCCTTGCTAGGGTTTTTATATTTTGAACATGCTCTTTAATTTTGTTGAAATATGAATGTACCGTCATGCTCTCCGTTTGTTTAGTCGCACAGAGCTGCGACTTGTAAAACGACAGTTCCTGTTTTTCGCCGAGTGTTTGCAGAAGAATAGTTTTTATCTCTTGGAAACTTTGTGGGTTTCCAGCCAGACATAAAGCGTCTTTGGCTCTACCCTTGATTTTGTTGCTCACAGCTTGTGAATACAACCTTAATTGTGTTCCGGACACGAGGGGTACAAATACTCTCAGTGTATCCTCTGCTGTTTGAAGCCAAGCGTTTAATTGTTTTCGATTGCCATCGTATTCCGGTATCGATTTTATTGGATCAGGGATCCTGAACGTATCGAACGTCATTTGCTGTGCTTCTGCACCTTTTTCTACAAAATCGTCCGCTGGTTTTTGTTGCAAAAAAGCCAGAGTTCGGTCTTGTTCCTCCGATCTGACTGCCATTTTTTGCACTTGTTCAACTACAGCTTTTATTTGCTCTGTGAGCTCATTTATCGCTGTTGCTGTTTCGAAATTTATTCTGGGAAATGGGTTATTGTCTTCTAAAATACGATTTTCGTCAAATCTTCGATCCGACTTTTTTCCCATTCACCAGAATTTATTTTATTTATTTATTAAATTTTGTACTGTACCTATCTCGTAGTATACAGAGGGCAGTTCTGTGCCTATCTCGTAGTACACAATTTAGCCAATGGTGGTAACACAAATATTATATAAAAAATTTAAGCGAAAATATATAATAATAATAAAAAATTTGTTACCTTATGTAGTCGTGTCTTAGGTATTTTAAAATTCAACGCTTTAAGTGTCATGGATGGCAAGTAGATAAAATTTTGTGATAATAACCCATGAAAAAAAAATATCAGTTCACTTTTCATGTGTATTCATTTTCATATAATAAATTATATTTTTAATAAAGCTGAAAATTTGACCAAAAAAACAGAGTTTCTATACTTGCATGCTTAATAATATTTATTAGATTTTATTCATTTCAAAATAGAACAAATACTATTTCAAATACGATTAGGTTATATTTTTAAAGAACAATTAATGATGCATGTTGAACTACATTACATTGTACATTTCAATTATTCGGCAAGATTAGATCGGTAAAAATGTAAAGCCAGTTACATCCCCAATAAGACCGGGGGCAGGGGCACCGTAGACCTAAAATAAGTGCAATATTATAAACAATCTTATTATATTTTATAGAGTGTATCGGTATATTTACAGCGGCAACTCCAACGAGAAGAACTATTAAAACAGCGAATTTCATTGTAACTTGGTTTTTTCCCTTACAAACTTATTGCTTGATATGAACTGAATAATTTACTTATAAATTTTTGCGAGTTTATATACCGAAATTTTTATTTACCTACGATGTGCTGTATCTAAAAATTTGCGACGAAACTAAAATAAATTTGCTTAGTTTGTTTGAAGATGGTCTGTTTGTATTTATTTTTGCTCTTACTTCTATTTATTTTTATTATTTTTGCAGTTGTTCGAATATTTTCAAAATGGGTTTAAAACGGCAGATGGAAATTCTTTCGTTATTCATCAACTTTGTAAACTTGCATTTTCGAACGAATTTTAATAGTTTCTAAAATTCTTATTGTTTTAAGATACACTTGGCTATATTGGAGCTTGTGTTATAAGATTCAGCTTATTATCAGATGTTAACTAAACTTGGAAAATTAGTTGATGCTCCGCTAGATGTTGCTTAAAAAAAATCGAGGAGTACAAATAATTTCAGAAATCTAAAGAGTCTAGTAGATTACCACTAAATCAATAAAATAATCTCATATCATTAGAAATATAAGATAATTAATACTTGAGAATAAGTGAATGGTTAAAATTGAACCTTTACTAGAAAGTTTAAAAATATTTTGTATTTGCATCATTAAGCTATACATTTTTTAAGAGCAGTTCCTATCTATTACACCAACTTGACTATTAGAATCTTTCAAAATAAGTTTTACTAAAGCTCACGAAACATGCAGCTTGAAACTGGGGACATCAGATAAGGGAAATGAAAATCATATTTCATAAAATTACCATTTCTGCAAGTAAATTAAAATATTCTTTAGATTTAAAAAGTCTTGAACTATAGGACTCAATGGCAATCAATTCAAATTTCGGAAAAAGGTAATTAGGGGTTCTCTGGAGTACCTGTGATCATTTTCTAATTAACTTGAAGTATGTAATAACTTTTTCCTAAAACTAAAAAACTAAAAATTTTGACGAATTTAGAACATATTGTAATTCACGTTTCCGAATAAATTCGTGGGGTTTGTCCTTAATCCTAAAAAACTGAATAAGGTACTATCAAATATAATAATATATGTACGTAGAGAAATTGGAGCTTGGTGCAACATCACGCAATATATTGCAGCACCCCTCGACACGGTCCCATAGGAGGATTCTCCCACTTACCAATACATATATACGTACATATATGCAAATTATTCGAACCAAGAAAACCACTGAAAAAACAGTCGCATCCTCCACCGGATGATGAATTTTCCCGGAATATGAACGTTTGGGTTCGCAATTATTGTTTTCGGTTACTCGAAAATCCATCCACCAATTTTGTCTAAAAGTGTGCGACTTGATTAGAACAAATATAAGCCGGGCCCCACCGTTAGACTTCTAAAGTGATTTTTTTCCGAAATTAGTACACCATCGATTCCTGGTACTGAAAAACATCCTTGCCACCAAAGAAAGTGTGTGAAGATTTAAAAGTGATAGCTCTTTTAAGTGGCATGCAATTGGGTTACACTAAAAACATGTGTTTTTTATGCTTATGGAATACACTTTTTAAAGGCGACTAATACTTCGAACGGAACTGGGCTTTAATGAGAACATTAGATTGCGATACGACAGCATCGTTGAGGCTCCACTCGTGCCAATTAAAAAAAAATTGCTCCACCACTCCATATCAACCTTGGAGTAGTTAAAAATTTTATAAAAGCGCTGAATCCAGATGGCTGGAAAATCTTAATGGTTCAAGAGCTATCAACATGAATATGAGTGTATACTTGGGCAAATTCTTGACTCAGATCCAAAAAAAGTCGAAAGCGATATCTCAAAAATGGGGACTAACTTTGAAATGGGACTAGCACCATTGAATTCAGCGTACTAGAATTAGCTGCGACAAAAAAAAGTTAGCGATTCAAGCACAGTGTACATAATTATTAGAACAAGTTGTTGAATGATAAATAATGTCCAAATTGATAGCATCATTACCAGATAATTTAAAAAACATTACATTAGTTTTCAAACTAAGAGTCATGTAATGCATATCGAGCCATTAAGTACTATTTGATATAAATTAATTGGTTTCGACCTGTGATAAAAAATATTGCCATACGTACAATTTTAAGAAAGTCATGTTAATTCTACATGACATTTTCACATCAGACTCTATACTTACCAATTTTGAAACCTAATACCAATTATAGTTTTTGATAAAAAGGTTATACATAAAATTTATATGTTTAAGATTTTGTGCTTTTCTTTTGTAAGCCTAAATGTTGATAATGTATTACATATACGTACAGCCGAAACAAATAATTTTTCTGCGATCTACTCGTACACAGAAAAATAATTGTTTTTAAGCTATACAAACGAGCAACGCCAGTTGTTATAATACATAGTGTTGTTTGTGAACTATACACTACATTTTTATTTTTATTACTTCTCAATTAATTTACAGAAAAATGATTTTTGTATGATATAGGTACCATCGATCGTACATAGCAAATATAATTTATAACGCGAGTTTATGTCAAAATTCGAGTGCTGCCATATTATTTAAAATAATGTACACTTTGGATTTACAGTGGCAAAAAGTCTGCAATTTGTGAATAGTTACATCTATAGAATTTTTACATTTTCAGAATCGGCCATAAAATGTATAAAACTCGTTTGAAATGTATAGCCAAAACCCTATGGAAATGTAATTCAAACGGAATATTGTCATTACTTTGTATTTGGCTGGAAAATCGCAACCAGCATTTGTTAATGAGCTACAGCATTGCCATGTGAACAAAATGTTTGTGTATCGGGCCATTACACGTTACAATTATACTTTCAGCAACATCGCCAGAAATAGTTCGAAAGGTGATGGCCAGAATTCAACGTAATCCAAGACAAAGCGCAGTTTAGTTGGCGAAAAATCTCAATGTGTATGGGGCGCATATTAAAAAATGAACTACGATTGAAGCCCTACAAAATACAAGCAAGAAGAATAAGATTTAACCTGCGTACAAAAAGGCAGTTCGCCTAGCAAGAGCAAAGTTGTTAAAACACTTGCACGTTGGTGGCGAGCTTGTGAATTTGGTCTTTTCTGATGAAACAAATTTTACGGTTCAGCATTATTTAGGTTAGCATACAAATCAAAAGCCAA
Organism: Nephrotoma flavescens; assembly: GCA_932526605.1. NCBI lineage: Eukaryota > Metazoa > Arthropoda > Insecta > Diptera > Tipulidae > Nephrotoma > Nephrotoma flavescens. The sequence continues at coordinate 246,335,932 of OW052220.1, read as the reverse complement.
TTTAGATAAGCCATAATTGTTCTGAAAGCAAGCGCCTGCATAAGCGATGGTTTGTGCCGCGATAACTGCCACAGGACGCTCACCACTCGTTGTCCCTTTCTCTCTATTAAACCGATTTAAAACGATGCTTTGATAGCTTGGGCACGTAAACAATTCGGTAGAAACTATTGAACAAGAGCCGGCGCCATCCCATCCCGTGAACCCAACGTTTTTTACAAGAAAAAGTTCCCAGCTTCGTTTCTTTATAACAGTGACCACCATATTCAACGAACTTAAACTCAATGGGTTTTCCCATATGCCCCATTCTGGAGGCCAAAGTATTAACTAAAAAAAAGAGTGAGTCCATTAGTACTCTCAAGAAGATGTGTAAACATGGCGTGTGTATAGTACGTCCATACACGTACAGTTTACTTTGAAGGAAGAAGGAATGTAATTTTACTTACCATTGTTTTCCATTTGTTTATTATCGTTAAATTGGTCTATTACTCTTTCGGTATAACGGACGCAATTGAATTATGGTAGGTAAAATAAGATACATATACTGTCGACTCTAACTCTTGTAATTTTCATTGAAAAACTGCATAATGGTCGTTCCATATCTCGTAGTAGATATATTTCGATCTGAGTTCATGTGCACATCGAATTCATCTCGCAGGAAGTTTATATTTGGTTCAGCTTGAGGATCAGCAAAATTAATATTGAAATCCCCGCTCATAATCATCGGCAAAAGATGGTAGTCTTCTTGGATAATTTTTGAAATTCTTTTAGAATATGGAGCAAGGACGAAATGTATGAACTTCATTATGTCTTCGACAGATATTTTCGGCGAGGTGAATACAACTACAGAAAGCATCTTCTTTCCATTAAGAAGCTTAAGTTCAGCCGTGTATATATTATCAATGGGTTGTGTTGTTACCCTCATATCATTTGTTAGTCCAACGATGATTTCCTTATGCGAGTTGACTGTATAAGTTCAACTTGTATTTTCATATATTGCTACTCCGGCAGCCCACTGACCATTTCTCTTGAACTGAACGCATCATTTAAAATTAATAATATTAACATGCTCGTCATCCCTGCGTGTCTGTATCAGTTAGGTCGAGGTAATGTGACCTGAGACTCTGGCAGTTCAATGTTAAAAACCAGACTTTATTGTTATCTCGTACAAAATTCGCCATTACAACCTGATCTATAGTTAGCGGATTTGTAATGAGGCGCAATAGCTCATTTTGAAGAAGATCCATTGAGGTCCCATTTTTACGTTCATGGTAGAACACATGATCATCGATAGCCGACGTGATGAACAGTCCTTCGAAACTCGTTACTCGTAACAAAGCAATATATACAAGTTATGGACTGTGTCTTTTATCGTAAGAATATATACTGATACTATTAAAGTTAGCCGAAAGTTTCCAGCCGAAAGATAAGAAAAATCGATAATGCAGATAGTGTCTGCGCTTTCTCAGCCGAAAGTTATAAATACGTCACCGTTGATAAAAATTCCTCAGCCGAAAGTCATCAGCCGAAAAATTTATTTCAACAACACATCAACTGAAACCAATTTGAATGTACGTATTGTTATGCGAAGTTTGTTGTAAAACCTACTTCTATTTAAACTTGTGAAATACAAATGTTTAATTCAATCATTCATAATTTAAAAAGCAATATTGTTAAAATAAATGAATATAAATTATGGTGAGGATTCCACTATTTCCATTTAATATATCATAATGTTGGTTAACTTCGGCCTAATTGTGGAGAAATTCCGAAGGGGATACAGAGGTGTAATTAGCAAAATTTCGCTATTTCAATATATCGAAAATACATTGAATGGCATGTCGTTCTTGGTTAATATGCCGTGTCATTGATGCCGCTATGGTCATTTGAAAGGCCACTATGTTGGTCAACTTCAGCTTAATTGTAGAGAAATTCTGAAGGAGATACAGGGGTGGAATTATTTTAGCAATATTTCGCTAATTCAATACATCGAAAATGCATTGAATGGCATGTCGTTCTAGGTTAACATGCCGTGTCATTGATACCACTATGGTCATTTGATAAGCCACTATGTTAGTCAACTTCGGCCTAATTGTGGACAAATTCTGAAGGGGATACAGGGGTGTATTCTAGCAAAATTTCGATAATTCGAAACCTCCACAATTAAGCAGAAGTTGACCAACATAGTGGCCTATCAAATGACCATAGTGACATCAATGACACGGCATGTTAACCAAGAACGACATGCCATTCAATGCATTTTCGATATATTGAGTTAGCGAAATATTCCTAAATTAATTACACCCCTGTATCCCCTTCAGAATGTCTGCACAATTAAGCCGAAGTTGACCAACATTATGATATATTAAATGAAAGTAGTGACACTACCACCATAATTTATGTTCATTTGAAGCAATTTTAACAATTTTACATTTTAACGAGTGACTTTTTTAAACGTGTATATTTGTGCATGTGCATGGGTATGTATATGCGTATATGTGTGTATGTACATATGAATTTGTATATATGTATATGTTTAGTTATATATATGGAAGTTAAGATAACACAATTCTCATCGTCATCAATATTGAACACACAAACACGTGTTCACACAACAAGTTCGCATAATTAGGATTGCAACTTTGCTTAAAAGTGTAACACTCAAATTCCAGCTATTTCAGCTATATGGAATTTTCCATAGAATTGTGCGCAATCAGCATTTTTAGAATATACAATATTTTTCATGTAATTAAAAATTGTAATAAAGTTTAGTTTTAAGTTTGATTTGAGAATAAACGGACGTAGTCCAAATAAAAAATAATTTTTTTAAAAAGATTATGTTAGAATAATCTTAACTGGTGCCGAAACAGTGAGTTAAGTGAAAGTGAAAGTGTATAAGTTCAAAGTTATTATACCCACGAGAACATAATAACAAAGACAAAAGTAACTAATCCCATGAGAACTTAGTAAATTCGTCTACGAACATAATTAAATACGGCTATACCCGCGAGAACATAGCTAATTTATTTAACACTACCGTGAGTGAAAATCGTACCGCAGTAGGCCGCCAGCAAATATAAACGCTAGCAGCTAAAAAGGAAAAATACGGGTCATCCGGATCACAAGAAGCTAACTCTAACTCAAGTGTACAACACCCGGTGTGCACTTTAAAGACCTCTGAGGAAATTCTAATCCTCAGACTCACAATTACCCAGGATAAATTCCTCACTAATGATGAAAACTGTAATACTGTAAGTACCAGTAACAAAATTTTAATAAAATCATATAAAAATTAACTTAATAATATAAAAGTGAAATAATAATACGAAATCTTAATAAAACCACATAAAAATTAATTTAATACAAAAACAAGTGAAAACCTAAAAATCGCGATAAAATTCAACCAAAAATACGACATATACAGAATTTTAATAAAACCCTACACATAATAGTGCCTAAATAACAAGTGACAATATAACAAAGTTAAGTACAAACAGTATAAAATGGAACAACTTCAAGAAGCAGTTAGACAGCTTACAGGAGCACTCAACGCACAAATTGAATTGAATAAAAAATTAGAAAAGAGGATCGACGGGCTGGAAAATAAAACAACGAACAGCATACCAAAGAACACTCCACTCGTGGCACCCAGAACGGAGCAAGAACTGAAAGAAATAAGCAAACTACCGGACTGTGTCAAGGAGTTACAAGTTTTCGACGGAAATCCATTGCACTACGTGTCATGGATATATTGTGTAGAAAGCATTTTAAAAGACTACGAAATAATGAGAGATAAGCCCGTATACAGAGCCATTTTACAAACCATTAGACAAAAGATTCGAGGGACGGCGGACGCAGCTCTAATTTCCTACAACATCTTTGACGAAAATTGGAGTGCGATAAAAGGATGTTTATCGTTACACTATGCAGACAAGAGGGACGTGCGGACACTCGAGTTCCAGCTAAGCAGCCTAACTCAAGGGAGGAAGAGCGTCGACGAGTTCTACGCAACGGTAAACCACCAGTTATCACTTATAATCAACAAGGTGAAAACTGAAAATTACAGCTCAGATACTATGACGGTTCTGATCGACACGTACAGAAATCGGGCGTTAGATGTATTTATCCGAGGTCTAAATGGCGATATATCTAGGATGCTGACCATTCAACGACCAGGGAATCTTCCCGAGGCATATTCCTTGTGTCTGGAAATCCAAAACCTTAATTTCCGGAGCGCATCAATACACGATAGGAACTTCAATAACTCAATCACAATTCCTATAAATCAAATAAATGCGAATAGAACTCAACAGCACACACAGAGGCCAGTACCACTACCAAGGCTATCGCTGCAACAAAAGAATCTGGGGTACAACATGCAGTATCAACAGCCATATCAACAATATCAGCTTCAACACCCGCAGCACCAAAATTATTCTGTAACACCACCACCAAGGCCAGTCCAACAAAAACCGCCAATACCAATGTCCATTGATCAATCTGGCAACACTAGGAGAATAAACTACATGAATCGACCGAACAATAAACCTAAACGAGAAAGAAGTCCAGTCCTGATTCGCGCTTAAATCAACATAAGCAACAAAGAATCTTCCATATCGAACAACAAGATGGTGAACAGGAATGCCAGGAATACGAAGAATATATTGACAACTACAGCGACAACGAAGATAAAGAAGAGGATGCAGACGAAAATTTCGAGGTAAATTTTACAACGAGTGCCTCTCAAGCATACCTTACATAGAATTTAGGACTAACAACAACAAGATCCTAAGATTCCTTGTCGATACTGGCGCGAATAAAAATTTCATAAGACCAGAAATCGCCAGAAATGCTAAGTCGCTCGACAACCAATTCAACATAAGATCAGCCGGAGGCGACATTAAAATTCAACAAAAATTAACAGTACCATTCTTCCAAAATTTCGGCAATAACATCATGCTAGATTTTTATGTTCTACCGGGACTAAAAACTTTTGACGGGATAATCGGAGATGACACATTAAAATAATTGGAAGCATTAATCGACAGAAAAAATAATATACTTACGATAAAACCAGGTATCAAGATCCAACTGAAAGCCAAAACATCAACTCAGGTAAACAACATTGAAACTAAAAACGATCACCTAAGTGAGGAAACAAAATCAAAGTTAAGAAGGATACTCAATAAATACCTACCACTCTTCGGATCCATTGGAGACAAACCAACTATTGAAACAAACGTAAGGGCAGAAATCAGAACAACTACCGACGAACCAATATACACTAAATCGTACCCATACCCAATCAACATGAGGGCCGAGGTGGACCAGCAAATAGAACAGCTGCTCAACGATGGCATTATAAGGCCTTCAAAAAGTCCATATAACTCACCCATCTGGATTGTGGAGAAAAAAATGGACGCGTCGGGAGTAACAAAATATCGGATGGTAATAGACTACAAAAGATTGAACGCAGTCACCGTATCTGACACTTATCCGATACCATATATCTCCAACACCATCGCAAATCTGGGTAACTCCAAATTTTTTACTACAATAGACCTTACATCCGGATTTCACAACATCAAAATGTAGGAAAAGGATATACCTAAGATAATGGTAATGGACAACGAGGCGAGCTTCGTCAGTCCTATCGTGGCGGACTACTTGAGAACATTGGGAATCCAAACTTACTTAACACCTACAAATAAAAGTGAAGTAAACGGAACAGTGGAAAGGGTTCACTCCACTATAATAGAAATAATCAGGTGTCTACAAATGGAATACAGAGATTTCACAACTAAAGAACTGATCAATATAGCAGTTGACAGATATAACAACTCTTTACACTCTGTTACTGGAAAGAAGCCTAGCGACATATTTTTTGGACGAACACAACGGATTAATTACCAAAATTTACTACACTTTAAAGAAAAAGTAAATGAGAATGTAATGCAGCGAATTAGAAATAATCAAAGACTTAAGTTGCAAAGAGAAAATTTAAAAAAGAACGTGCCGAAAACATATGAAGTCGGAGAACCAGTATATACTGCTATCAAACAAATTCAAGAAAAAACTAAACCAAAATTTCGAAAGGAAATAGTCGCGAAAGACAATAAAGTGACCATAACAACAGTTTCCGGGAAAAGAATTCATAAATCCAATATCAAAAACTCACCTGCTTAACCTATTTATTTATTTACACACATATATCTTTCCAGCTGCTGCCTATGGGTGACAACAACTTCGCTGAGCATACACGAGTATGCCACACCAATAGTGTCTGTCAGACCAGGAAACGGAAACATAATTAGCAGGAATTTCAAAATTATTCACCAGATTGACCTGCACAACTATGCGAACATATTGAACAATATCAAATTAGAATTGAAGGGAATCGATTCCACGAGCGGCTTGAAATCCCAATTAACCTACCAAATCTACGAGACGGAAAAGTTGCTGAGAGAACTCCAAGGCCAACCACCAAGAGCAAAAAGGTCAATCAACTGGATCGGCTCTGCCTGGAAATGGATTGCTGGATCCCCTGACGCAACCGACTGGGATCAGATCCTTAAAAGCCAGGATCGGATCATCGAAAACAATAATGAGCAGTATAAAATAAACACTGCCATAACAAATAAGATACAAAAACTTCTTAACCAACACAATGAAATACTGCTGCATCTGGAGGACAACACAAATGGAACCTTTCAACAGTTGATGTTCAACCGATTACAAATAGTTAAGGAAGAGGTTAAGGAAATAGTAAGAGCAGCGCAACTTGCTAAGGGTGGAATAATCAACTCCAATTTGCTAGACAAGGACGAAATTGCACGTCTAGTAACAGAAATCGAAACCTTACCCTACTCCAACGAAATCGAAGCCATCGAATATGCCGAACCCACAATGATCATCAAAAATACAACAATCTTATACATTATTGCAATCCCGAAAACAAGCAGAGAAGAATTCCATCACATCAAAATAAGGTCCACTATAAACAATAGCAAACAGATTCATTTGGAATACAGCGAAATCCTGATCAACCAACATAATATATATGGGATTATTGATAAATGCCAAACAAGGAGGGAAACCATTATTTGTGACCTAAGCCAGTTACAAGAATTGAAAGAAAGTCATTGCATCAACCAGCTACTGAAAGGGTTAAATGCAGGATGTGAATTTACATTTAACGAAAAGGAATCAATAGAACCCATAACAGAGAACACTATTTTCCTGAAAAACTTTCAGGGTACAGTAACATGCAACAATTCAGCCAGACATCTAAAAGGAAATTATCTAGTTCAATACCAAAATGAATCAATAGAAATAAAAGGATGGATCTTTACCAACAAAGAAACAAGAACATCTCAAATACTACCATCAGTATTGCAAACAAATATTACGGAACGAGGGATGAAGCTTAATTTGGAATACCTGCATGGCCTACATGTTAACAACATAGGGAAACTCCAAAAGTTATTTACATACCAGCAAATAAATAATGTCACGGACAGTATTGTCATAATTACTATAGTTGCAGTAATTGTAGTTCTTATAATAAGATTAAGGAACCGCAAAGGCATAACCATATTCAAAACCAACGAAGAAACCAATCAACAGGCTGTACCGCTCGGGATGCAACCAGTCCAGCTGAAGTTTTAATCCACGAGACGCGGATTTTTAAAGGGGGAAGAGTTAAGATAACACAATTCTCATCGTCATCAATATTGAACACACAAACACGTGTTCACACAACAAGTTCGCATAATTAGGATTGCAACTTTGCATAAAAGTGTAACACTCAAATTCCAGCTATTTCAGCTATATGGAATTTTCCATAGAATTGTGCGCAATCAGCATTTTTAGAATATACAATATTTTTCATGTAATTAAAAATTGTAATAAAGTTTAGTTTTAAGTTTGATTTGAGAATAAACGGACGTAGTCCAAATAAAAAATAATTTTTTTAAAAAGATTATGTTAGAATAATCTTAACTTGGATGTCTATATTTATATATGATTGATTGTTCTTTTTACCTATTTATAATCATTTTAATATTTTAAAAATAATTTGATATATTATTATATTAGTTTGTATAAACTCTTAAAGTTGTTATTTATGTACTGTTACGTGCAAATAATATTTCACTATTAAGCTTGGCTTACTATTTAAAGGATAATGAGGATGAGTAATAAATTCAAATATGAGTAATCGATTTTTTTAGTGTTACCAAAGTAAAATAATGGTAACTTAAGAAAGTGATATCTATCAGTGGTCATTTGTTATTTTGAGTTTATAAATTCCGATAGATGGCATCAATAATCAATAATAAATAGTTAAGTTATTTAGAATTTATAACAGGTGGATTGTTTTTATTGTACATAATTGTATTATATTTTAATTATTTTATATACTATATTTAAATTTTAATTTAGGGTTGTATGGTACTGAGAAAATTTGTTTAAGTATAGATATTTAATTGCCCCTTTAATGTATGCAATTGATTTGATTCTTTAATAAGTTAAGAGCATTTAAATCTTGTATAAATTGCTTGTTAGTTCTTACTTAAAGTGCTCATACGTGTAAATTAATGAATAATTCTGTTAATTTTCATTATTCGGAACTAACATTGTTGTTGTAATAATTGAATTACCTTTTTATCTTGGACACATTAATTAAAAAGAGATTTGCGGGATATACAATAGTTAAAATTACTCAATGAAATCGTCATTGTGGCGTAAAACAAAGCTTATCGTTGGTATAGTTATCGATAAGATGGAATTTATAATATTTTACTAAATTTTGAAATTTTTACGTTATTTCGAGACTGATCTTGAAATTTTGAATATTTCGATTTGTGTTTCTTACCAATTTGATGATAAGTGTTTTGCTGTTTGACGATGGAATTTTGAGAAATTGGTTTGTAAGTTTCAAAATATTAGACTGACAATTTCAGTACTATACAGCCCAACCATGTTTACAGTATAATTTTTAAATGCTACTGGATTTCAGTTTAGTTTTATTATTAATATAATTCAAATAACTATGATTTCAGGAAATTCTATTGTAAGTTGTTGAGTTTTAGGAGGATTAATCAATAAATGCTTGTATTATTTAGGAAGCCGAAAAACATTAATGAAGAGTTAAATTTCAGGAGTCTTAAGATGTTTGTGGAATAATACTTCTTTAAAATACTAATTGATGATTGTGTAGTTTAGAATAGTGTTGTGTTTGTATTACTAACTATTGAATTTACCTAGATGACTCTGAGTAGAGTGAATTAATCAATCAATTTTGTTTTAGGAAGCTGGAAAGTATTAATGTTGAATTGTATTTCAGGAAATTTCCAGATGCTCGTGAAATAATAATATTTTTTTATCAGGTTGCTGATTTATAGAAGCAATTGTTGAAGACCAGTATCATCGTTATCCATTGAACCTATTAAACCTTTATCCCTCCTCCGTAGATTAGAAGTAGATTAGAATTGTGTTGTGCCGTACGATCGCTAGGTGTCTGAAACCGGGTCGTTCCGTCCCAAAAAAAAAAAAAAAATGAGTGAGTCCATTAGTACTCTCAAGGAGATGTGTAAACATGGCGTGTGTATAGTACGTGGGTACAGTTTACTTTGAAGGAAGAAGGAATGCAATTTTACTAACCAGAGTTTTTCATTTGTTTATTATCGTCGATTATATACCGAAAGAGTAATAGACCAATTACTCTTTCGGTATAATCGACGCAATTGGATTTTGGTAGCTAAAATAAGATATATTATATACTGTCGACTCTAACTTTAAAAATTTTCATTGAAAAACTGCACAATATGGTCGTCCCATATATCTAGTAGTAAATATATTTCGATCTGAGTTCATGTGCAAATCGAATTCGTCTCGCAGGAAGTTTATAAATGGTTCAGCTTGAGGAACAGCAACATTAATATTGAAATCCCCGCTCATAATCACCGGCAAAAGATGATAGTCTCCTTGGAGAATTTTTGAAATTCTTTAGGATATGGGGCAAGGACGAAATGTATGAACTTCATTATGTCTTCGAAAGATTTATTCGGCGAGGTTAATACAACTATAGAAAGCATCTTATTCCTATTGAGAAGCTGAAGTTCAGCCGTATATATATCATCAATGAGTTGTGTTGTTACGCTCATACCAGTTGTTTTTGTCCAACGATGATTTCTTTATGCGAGGTGACTGTATGGTATGAGTATTCTATTTGAATTTTTATATATTGTTACTCCGGCAGCTCACTCACCGTCTCTCTTGAACTGAACGCAGATCTGGAAAAGCAAGAAAATTGAGCATCCTTGCGTGACTGTGTCAGTTAGGTCGAGGTGATGTGTATGACCTAAGACTCTGACAGTTCAATGTTAAAAACCAGACATCATTATTATCTAGTACAAAATTCGCCATTACAACGGATAAAGCGGATTTGTGGTGAGGCGCGATAGCTAATTTTGAAGAAGACCCATTGAGGTATCATTTTTACGTCCATGGTAGACGACATGATCATCGATAGCCGACGTGATGAACAGTCCTTCGAGACTCGTTACTCGTGCTAAAGCAATATACACAATTTGTTAACTGTGTCTTTTATCGTAAGAGTATATACTGACTATCTCGTTGTAGGTACCACCGTGTGATGCATGAATTGTGGTGGCACATGAAGGTACGACGCTTTACATTAATTGTTGTTTATGAATAACATTAATTGTTGTTTCGATTAATAGTTGAGGTTTTTCTAGAAATGGGCACCAAACATCGGTCGATATTCGTTTTCTGCACCCATCCAGCTTCAAGCCACCTGACCTTCTTGCCAACTTGTGAATTTGAACCGAAATCCATCCAGAGTCGTTTGACATTTTTTACTGTCGACGTTTTCATCGTTCTCGTTGTCCTGGTTAGGATGCCTATGCATTCGATATACTTTAGACAGCCCATAGTTCCATTCGCCAGTCCATTTGTTACGTCAATATTGGTTTTGAAAAAGTACGGCAAATTATTTGTGTTCACTATGCTCATTTTATGGATTTTTTGACAGAACTGCTACTCCGGCAGCCCACTGACAATCTCTATTGAACTGAAAACAGCATTCAAACGTAGGAATATTAACAAGTTCGTCATTGCGCAGCCAGGTCTCGAAAACCAAATGAATTGAGCATACCTGCGTGACTGTGACCTGAGACTCTGGCAGTTCAATGTTAAAAACGAGATGTCATTATAACCCTATTCCCCCAGTAATTTTTTTTTTATTTTTCTGATCGATGGGAATGTCGATGGTTTCTATTTCATTCGTAAATTAATTTTTTCATTTTCCCTACTATTATACATATACATAAAAGCATGCCATGTATAGTAAAAATTGTTTTTGTTGAGTTTCTTGCTTTTTTTTCAAACGAAGTAGGTATACGTCATTTCCGTTCGTTTCATTTACAAGTTTACTCTAATACAAAAAATTTTGGTAGGCGCGCGTAAAGATGTTTACACATCAAAAAAAAAACCTTATCCTATCCCTCCTATTGTTATGTGTAAACAGGCTGTAGGAATAGGCCCGGCGTTAACCGGGACACTCGTGAAGAACTTGGTTCTACAGTCAAATCAATCAATCAATCAATCAATTTGAAGCAATTTTAACAATATTGCTTTTTAAATTATGAATGATTGATTCAAACATTTGTATTTCACAAGTTTAAATAGAATTTGGTTTTACAACAAACTTCGCTTAATAACACATTCAAATTGTTTTTTGCTGATGTATTATTGAAATAAATTTTTCGGCTGATAACTTTCGGCTGAAGAGTGTTGCAAGCGAAGACACTATCTGGTTTATCGATTTTTTATCTTTCGGCTGGAATCTTTCGGCTAACTTTAATAAAGTTATATACTGACTATCTCGTTATAGATACCACCCTGTGATGCATGAATTGTGGTGGCACATGCAGGTACGACTGGAAAATGATTACACGATTACGCTTAACATTAATTGTCAGATTTTTGTTTCGATTAATAGTTGAGCTTTTTCTAGAAATGGGCACCAAACATCGGTAGATTTTCGTTTTCTGCGCCCATAAAGCTTTAAGCCGCCTCACCTTCTTGCCTTGTGAAGTTGTACCGAAATCCATCCAGAGTCTTTTGACATTTTTTACTGTTGAAGTTTTCATCGTTCTCGTTTTCCGGTCAGAACGACTGCATTCGATATACCTCAGACAGCCCATAGTTCCATTCACCAGTCCATCTGTTACGTCAATATTGGTTTTGAGAAAGTAAGGCCGACCTATGACAAGTGGAAGTTCGTACGGCAAAATATTTGTGTCCACTATGCCCATTTTATGGATGTCTTGACGGAATTGGTACTCCGGCAGCCCACTAAGATCATCTCTCTTGAACTGAACGCGGCATTCAAACGTACCAATATTAACATAATCGTCATTGCGCAGTCAGGTCTCGGGCAGCAAATTAATTGAGCTTATCTGCGTGACTGTCACGAGACTCTGACAGTTCAATGTTAAAAACATTGAAGATCATTGATAGCCGACGTGATGAATAGCTCGTAGAGACTCGTTACTCGTGATATAGCAATATACTCAAGTGTTGACTGTGTTTTTAATCGTAAGACTATGTAATTTCGTAATCGTAATTCGTATCGTAATTTTTTTTTGATTTTTCTGATCGACGGAAATGTTGATGGTTTCTATTTCATTTTTAAATTAGTTTTTTTGTTTTTCCTATACTACTATACACAAACATACAAGAATAGCATGCCATGTATAGTAAAGAAATTGTTTTTATTGAGTTTGTTGCTTTTTTGAGCGAAGTAGGTACATACGTCATTTCCGTTCGTTTCATTTACAAGTTTACGCTAATACAAAAATTTTTGGTAGGCGCGAGCAAAGATGTTTATACATAAAAAAAAATGAGGCGGTTGATGTCTTAATGGTTGCAGACCACATTCGTGCAGCGCTTTAAGCCTTCTAGGGCAGACTCGATGCTATTAATTTTTGTTCTATATTCAAAAATAACTTTAACGCGCCGTATCCCGAACCAAGAAGAACCAGTAATGATGGATCATTTGCAAAATGTAATCTGATCAACAATTTTTCACAATCATATTTATAAAGAATGTGCTTCATTGAATTGATCATTTTTGAACATTTTCTAAATTAACTTTTGTTATCGTGGAGAATTGTTATCGGTTACCATCAAATTACTGTATTCGGGCGAAATGGTTTGCATTATAGTGTCTAGAATAACTGATCCGATAATTTTGTTTTAGAGAGTTGGGAGTTCGTTACTTAACTTGATTTGCCAGCATATGTGTATATGCACATATATAGGAACAGAAATTTTAAAACTTTTTTTATACATTTGTTTGCTTGTGACCCGGCCCCATGGTGTAAATTCTCAAAATCCCATAATTTTATATAAAATAATATTTATTAAATTTACGTACGATGTGCTGTATCTAAAAATTTGGCAACGAAATTAAAATAAATTTGCTTAGTTTGTTTGAAGGTGGTCCGTTTGTATTTATTTTTGCTCTTGCGTCTATTTATTCTAATATTTTGGCTTATTTTTGCAGGTGTTTAAATATTTTCAAAATTATTTTAAAACGGCAGATGGAAATTCTTTCAATATTCATCATCTCGTAAACTTCTATACTCAAACCAATTTTTTCAGTTTCTAAAATTGTTATTGATGTTAGATTGGAGTACTTGGGTAGATTGGAGCTCATGAAGGCTTCTGCTATTATTTTAGCAAATGTTTTCATTAAGCATCGAGGTTGTTATTGGTTTATTATTGTACACCTGTCCGTTTAAGGTGCTATACGAGGAAATCAGAAGGTGTTAAAACTGTAGATCGTGGAACCGCGTCGATATCACCACTTTTTGAAAATGAATAATTGCTCGCAAAATGACACACCATACGGTTACTCTACGAATGTTCTAGTGGTCTATGGTATATCAATTGAGGGTCTTAGTGTCCCAATAGTGGCTTTTTTGTTTATTTACAATGCCATCAAAGTCAAAATGAGTATCGTCGCTCATAAGGATTTTTTGTCAAAAGTAGTTTTTTTCCAAAAATATAATGTTTCAACAGAAATGTTTTAATTTCAATACGTTGTTCTGGCGTTAGATGCTCCATAATAAATTGATATCGACCACTCTCTAAGACTGTCAAATGCGAACTGACAAATCCCATCCATAAAACAAAATGTTTGTCATACAAAATCGGGTTGGAACATAAAACGCACTCCATATCTTGGGACCCAAGGTTGCAAAAAACTGTTTTTAACATGGTTTCGACCTGTGATAAAAAATATTGCCATACGTACAATTTTAAGAAAGTCATGTTAATTCTATACATGACATTTTCACATCAGACTCTATACTTACCAATTTTGAAACCTAATACCAATTATAGTTTTTGATAAAAAGGTTATACATAAAATTTATATGTTTAAGATTATGTGCTTTTCTTTTGTACGCCTAAATGTTGATAATGAAATACATATACGTACAGTCGAAACAAATAATTTTTCTGCGATCTACTCGTACACAGAAAAAATAATTGTTTTTAAGCTATACAAACGAGCAACGCCAGTTGTTATAATACATAGTGTTGTTTGTGAACTATACACTACATTTTTATTTTTATTACTTCTCAATTAATTTACAGAAAAATGATTTTTGTATGATATAAGTACCATCGATCGTACATAGCAAATATAATTTATAATGCGAGTTTATGTCAAAATTCGAGTGCTGCCATATTATTTAAAATAATGTACACTTTGGATTTACAGTGGCAAAAAGTCTGCAATTTGTGAATAGTTACATCTATAGAATTTTTACATTTTCAGAATCGGCCATAAAATGTATAAAACTCGTTTGAAATGTATAGCCAAAACCCTATGGAAATGTAATTCAAACGGAATATTGTCATTACTTTGTATTTGGCTGGAAAATCGCAACCAGCATTTGTTAGCTACAGCATTGACATGTGAACAAAATGTTTGTGTATCGGACCATTAGACGTTACAATTATACTTTCAGCAACATCGCCAGAAATAGTTCGAAAGGTGAAGGCCAGAATTCAACGTAATCCAAGACAAAGCGCAGTTTATTTGGCGAAAAATCTCAATGTGTATGCTCGCGACATGGGGCGCATATTAAAAAATGAACTACGATTGAAGCCCTACAAAATACAAGAAGAATAAGATTTAACCTGCGTACAAAAAGGCAGTTCGCCTAGCAAGAGCAAAGTTGTTAAAACACTTGCACGTTGGGGGCGAGCTCGTGAATTTGGTCTTTTCTGATTAAACAAATTTTACGGTTCAGCATTATTTAGGTTAGCATACAAATCAAAAGCCAATTTAGATAAGCCATAATTGTTCTGAAAGCAAGCGCCTGCATCAGCGATGGCTTGTGCCGCGATAACTGCCACAGGACGCTCACCACTAGTTGTCCCTTTCTCTCTATTAAACCGATTTAAAACGATGCTTTGATAGCTTGGGCACGTCAACAATTCGGTAGAAACTGTTGAACGCGAAAATGGGTTTTCCCATATGCCCCATTCTGGAGGCCAAAGTATTAACTAAAAAAAATTGGACGGTTATGCCTTAATGGTTGCAGACCACATTCGTGCAGCGTGTGAAGCCTTCTAGGGCAGACTGATCCACAATTTTTCACAATCATATTTATAAAGAATGTGCTTCATTGAATTGATCATTCTTGAACATTTTCTAAAATAACTTTTGTTATCGTGGAGAATTGTTATCGGTTACCATCAAATTACTGTATTCGGGCGAAATGGTTTGCATTATAGTGCCTAGAATAACTGATCCGAAAATTTTGTTTTAGAGAGTTGGTAGTTCGTTACTTAATTTGATTTGCCAGCATATGTCTATATGCACGTATATATGAACTTTGGGTCGCAACTGATCTAAAATTTTAAAACTTTTTTTATACATTTGTTTGCTTGTGACCCGACCCCATGGTGTAAATTCTCAAAATCCCATAATTTTATATAAAATAATATTTATTAAATTTACGTACGATGTGCTGTATCTAAAAATTTGGCAACGAAATTAAAATAATTTTGCTTAGTTTGTTTGAAGGTGGTTCGTTTGTATTTATTTTTACTCTTGCGTCTATTTATTCTAATATTTTGGCTTATTTTTGCAGGTGTTTAAATATTTTCAAAATTGTTTTAAAACGGCAGATGGAAATTCTTTCAATATTCGTCATCTCGTAAACTTCTATACTCAAACCAATTTTTTCAGTTTCTAAAATTGTTATTGATGTTAGATTGGAGTACTTGGGTAAATTGGAGCTCATGAAGACTTCTGCTATTATTTTAGCAAATGTTTTCATTAAGCATCGAGGTTGTTATTGGTTTATTATTGTACACCTTCCGTTTAAGGTGCTATACGAGGAAATCAGAAGGTGTTAAAACTGTAGATCGTGGAACCGCGTCGATATCACCACTTTTTGAAAATGAATAATTGCTCGCAAAATGACACACCATACGGTTACTCTACGAAGGTCTAGTGGTCTGTGGTATATCAATTGAGGGTCTTAGTGTCCCAATAGTGGCTTTTTTGTTTATTTACAATGCCATCAAAGTCAAAATGAGTATCGTCGCTCATAAGGATTTTTTGTCAAAAGTGGTTTTTTTCCAAAAATAAAATGTTTCAATAGAAATGTTTTAATTTCAACACGTTGTTCTGGCGTTAGATGCTCCATAATAAATTGATATCGACCACTCTCTACGACTGTCAAATGCGAACTGACAAATCCCATCCATAAAACAAAATGTTTGTCATACAAAATCGGGTTGGAACATAAAACGCACTCCGTATCTTGGGACGCAAGGTTGCAAAAAATTGTTTTTTTTTAATTTTAAACAAAAAACACGTTTTATTTTTGTTTAAAACATGATTTTTTTGTTTAAAAGATGTTTAAAACAAACCAAATAAAATATGTTTAAAACATGTGTTAAACGTTGTTTTGAGCATATTTTCATTACGAAGTAGCTTAATTTTTTGTCAGTTTTCTTATAATTTCTCAATACAAAATAAAAGAGAACTAGATGAACGTACGAAATAGGGCCTCTATGCTCTATTTCTGAATACGAATACGAACAAAAATAGGACGAATTCGTATGATTGGTATTTTTGAATACCTACTTGATTCGTTCATAAATTTCCCTTATCTGACAGAATGAATTTGAACAATTTTTATATGTTCGCATGAATGAATTTTGTACGATGGATATTTAGTTAACGACTCCATAGAAAAACCAAAAATTAAATTAAGTTCTAAATAAAAAAAGATATTATTTTAATTTTAAAGAAAATATTTTATTTTATAACTTAAACATTTGTATACACCCAGAAAATTACCCCGTTTGTGACAACCGCATAAATTGCCCTACCGAATCATTCGATTGTGAAATCATTTTTAGTGATCGATTGTTACAACCTATTGATTGTATTTGACACAACTAGCAAGAAAATCATGGCCGCTTTGTTTTTCGTTTATCGGAACTATTTACGAAGTAGTAGCGTCGTCCATTTCTGTTGCATTAATTGAATAGATCGGCCGTAGAAGCGAATTGGATTTTTCTCAGGATTTACATTCGGTTGTGGTAAACGACTTTGTTGATCAGGATTAAAAAAAAAAATATTTGATACAGCTGCTAACTAATTAAAACAATAGCGACTGTCATTGCAATACTTTTGATGTGTAAACATCTTTACTCGCGCCTACCAAATTTTTTTGTATTAGAGTAAACTTGTAAATGAAACGAACGGAAATGACGTACCTACTTCGTTAAAAAAAACAACAAACCCAATAAAAACAATTTTGAACTATACATGGCATGCTTGTATGTAATGTATAATAGTAAGGAAAAAAAATTTAAAAAAAAATACGATACGAAATACGAATTATGATTACGAAATTACATACTCTTACGATTAAAAACAAAGTCAACAACTTGTGTATGTTGCTTTATCACGAGTTACAAGCCTCTAGGAGCTGTTCATCACGTCGACTATCAATGATCATGTGTTCTACTAAATGGGGTTATAATGACGTTCCGTTTTTAACATTGAACTGTCACAGTCTGAGGTCACTCAATGTTCAATTCATTTGCTTTCCGAGATCTGGCTGCGCAATGACGAGCATGTTAATTTTACTACATTTTTCCTTTGCAATTTTGCGTTCAGTTCAAGAGAGATGGTCAGTGGGCTGTCGGAGCACCAATTCTGTCAAACGATCCATAAAATGAGCATAGTGGACACAAATAATTTGCCGTACGAACTTCCACTTGTCATAGGTCAGCCTTACTTTCTCAAAACCAATATTGATGTAACAGATGGACTGGCGAATGGAGCTATGGGCTGTCTGAGGTCTATCGAATGCAGCCATCCTGACCGAGACAACGAGAACGATGAAAATGTCAACAGTAAAAATGTCAAACGACTCTGGATGGGTTTCAATACAAACTCACAAATTGGCAAGAAGGTCAGACAGCTTTATTCTTGATGGGCGCAGAAAATGCACAATCATCGTTGGACAAACAACACAACCCGTTGATGATATGTACTTGGCTGAACTTCAGCTTCACAATGGGAATAAGATGCTTTCTGTAGTTGCATTCACCTCGCCGAATAAATCCGTCGAAGAAGAAAAAATGAAGTTCATACATTTCGTCCTTGCATCATATTCTAAAGGAATTTCAAAAATTCTCCAAGGAGACTATTATCTTTTGTCGATGATTATGAGCGGGGCCGGGGATTTCATTATTAATTTTACTTTTCCTCAAGCTGAAACACTTATAAACTTCCTGCGAGACGAATTCGATTTGCACATGAACTCAGATCGAAATATATCTACTACGACATATGAAACGACCATTGTGCAGTTTTTCAATGAAAATTATAAAAGTTAGAGTCGACAGTATATGTATCTCATTTTAGCTACCATAAACCAATTGCGTCGATTACACCGAAAGAGTAATAGACCAATTTAACGATAATAAACAAATGAAAAACTCTAGTTAGTAAAATTCCATTCCATCTTCCGTCAAAGTAAACTGTACACACGCACTATACACACGCCATGTTTACACATCTCCTTGAGAGTACTAATGGACTCACTCTTTTTTTTAACAATATTAGTGCAATCGTATTTCGGTTACCACAAATTCGGGAGTTGTTAACACAATTAAACTAACTCGTTTCCTCCAATAGAACATAATTGTTGTTCGTACTTGGTTCCAATATTTTTAGCGTAAAATGTAGAAATAAAAAAGAATAAATTTCTTTTAAAGCAATTTTTATTTGTAAATTAACACTAACAGTAATAGTAAATTTATAAAATTATTTCATAAAGTTAATTACACTATCTACTTTTAATTTTGAAGTTTACCTATTAGTAATTCCACAAAACAAATGTATTTCCATTCGCTCATGTTGCAATAGAAGATGTGTGCAGATAATTGATTTTTTTCAAATCGATTACTAAAAATTTGTCTAATTTTTTAATTTGATAAGCGAAGGAATGCGTGTGAAAAAACAATGTTTCAAGTCGATCAGCACCGAAGGAGATGCAGCTAATGTTGGTCGATTGACTATTCTACCGGCGACGTACATTGGCAGCCCGCGTCATATGCATGAATATGCGCAAGATGCAATGACATATGTTCGTCATTACGGTTGTCCAGATTTATTCATCACTTTTACTTGCAATCCGAAATGGATAGATTGTTCAACTGTTGCTACCCGGGCAAATAACAAGTGATCGGCACGACATCATCGCACGTGTCTTCAAACAAAAAATCCGGTTGCTGATGAACTACATTGTTAGGCATTGCGTGTTTGGGGATACTCGATGTTGGATGTATTCAATTGAATGGCAGAAACGAGGCTTGCCGCATGCTCACATTCTTATTTGGTTAGTCGAAAAAATTCGACCAGACCAAATAGATGACATCATATGTGCCGAGATTCCTGATCCCGAAACCGATCCAGACCTGCATGATGTTGTAATTACGAACATGGTTCACGGTCCGTGTGGCTCCATCAATCCCCAATCACCGTGCATCAATCCCCAATCACCGCAGAGACTATCACTGGCAATGATGGTTAATTACTGTACCGGCGTCGATCAGCCGATGATAACGGTAGAACTATCACAACGATAGTGAGCGGAAATGAGTTCGTGGTCGACAACACTTGGATTGTTCCATATTCGCCACTTCTTTCCAAAACATTCAAGGCGCATTGCAACGTGGAGTACTGCAATTCAGTGAAATCCATCAAATACATTTGTAAATATGTCACGGAAGGCAGCGATATGGCGGTTTTTGGTGTTCAAAATCCAAATACAAACGATGAAATCACGCATTATCAAGTTGGTCGATATGTGAGCTGCAATGAGGCGATTTGGCGTATATTCTCATTCCCTATTCATGAACGTCATCCCACTGTTGTACATTTGGCGGTGCATTTAGAGAATAGTCAACGAGTTTATTTCAACACATCGAATGTTGCTCAACGTGCTGAGACACCTCCAGCAACAACATTGACCAGTTTCTTTTCGATTTGTCAAAGTGACCCGTTTGCACGAACATTGCTCTACTCTGAGATGCCACGTTATTACACTTGGAACGCCTCATCAAAAAAATTTCAACGTCGGTAGCAAGGCGATGAGGTTCCTGATCATCCAAATGTGCGTTCTACTGATGCTCTTGGTCACATTTACACAGTTCATCCGAAGAAGAGATCGTTTTCAGATACTCATTGGGACATGACAATCGCTGAATCAATTATTTCTGCAACTTCAAACCAGATACGCACATTATTTGCTATCATTATTTCGACATGCTTCCCATCAAATCCACGTGAACTATGGAGCAAGTACAAGAATGACATGTCAGAAGACATTCTACATCGAATTCGTGTCAGTTTCGGAAATCCCGATCTCGAGGTGAATAAGGAGATACAAAACCAGGCTTTGCTTTTGGTCGAAGACATGTGTTTTCGCATGTGCGGCAGTTTGTTAGTCAAATTAGGAATGCCAACGCCATGTCGTGGAATGGACGACGCTTTCAATCTAGAATTGGAACGTGAACATGAATATGATCGAGATGCATTGAACCAATCAGTTCGAACCAATGTACCACTGTTGAACCTCCAACAGAAAGGAGTGTACGATACGTTAATGAAGGCAATTCATGATGGAAATGGTGGATTATTTTTCCTCGATGCGCCCGGTGGAACTGGGAAAACATTCCTCATGTCATTGATTTTGGCCACTGTCCGTGCGAGATCCGATATTGCTGTAGCAGTTGCTTCTTCTGGGATAGCGGCCACATTGCTAGAAGGATGCCGAACAGCTCATTCAGCGTTGAAATTGCCGTTAAACCTTCAATCGGCTGAAAACCCGACATGCAACATTGCAAAACACTCAGCAATGGCGAAAGTTTTGGTAGCAAGTAAAATCATCATCTGGGATGAATGTACAATGGCGCACAAACGCGCATTGGAAGCATTCGATTGAACTATGAAAGATCTACGAAATGACTCAAGATGTTTTGGAGGCGCAATAATTTTACTTTCTGGTGATTTCCGTCAAATAATACCAGTCATTCCAAGATCGACCGCTGCTGATGAAATAAACGCTTGCCTCAAATCATCGACTCTGTGGTGTTATGTGAAGAAACTTCAGCTGACGACAAACATGCGAGTTGCATTGTTAAACGATCCATCTGCCGAAGAATTCTCCAACCAATTGCTGACTATCGGTAATGGCCGTGTTCCGGTCGACAAATCGAACGGATTGATTTCGTTTCCTCAGAACTTTTGCATTTTTGTCTCAACGAAGGACGAGCTCATCAACAAAGTATTCCCGAACATCATTACTAACCACAAAAATCACAATTGGGTGAGTGAACGAGTAATTCTTGCGGCAAAGAACAAAGATGTGGATCACTTAAATTTTACAATTCAAAATCTAATCGTCGGTCCACTTCATTCCTTCAAATCTATTGACTGTGTGACAAACGAAGACGAAGCAACCAACTATCCAACTGAATTTTTAAACTCATTGGATCTACCTGGCTTGCCACCGCACAATTTACAACTAAAAGTTGGCTCGGTAATCATCATGCTACGAAACCTGAATTAACCAAAACTATGTAACAAAACGCGTTTGGTGGTAAGTAAACTCATGGGCAATGTGATTCACGCAACGTTACTCCAAGGGAAGTTTAAAGGTGAGGAAGTTCTCATTCCGAGAATTCCGATGATCCCAACCGATATGCCGTTCGAGTTTAAACGAATTCAATTTCCGATTCGTCTTGCATTCGCAATGACGATCAACAAATCACAAGGCCAATCCTTGAGTGTTTGTGGCCTGAATCTAGCCTGAATCTAGTTCACGTGTCGGTAAACCATCCGCTTTATTCGTTCTCGCACCTAACAATAAAACAAAAAATGTCGTATATCACAAGTGTAACGAACGAGTTCATTAAGACACTGTGGGACTTGCCTATCGTGAGAAGGTACTAGCAATTTTAATTATTCCATCCAAAAAATTCAAACCAACGTCTCTCACGGATACATCGAAGTTGAATTTTTTGTATAATCTCAAATACTACGTGATCTCAACGCAATAACCAATTTGGGTATATTGATTATGAGCAGCGTAATCATACCTTGTACCTGTGTATAAGTACGATTGATAATGTGTACATTTAAAGAATGATTAAATTTACTATTTGCACACCGTTCCATCCGATCTTTGTTAGTGTACTGTCAATTTCCCCAATCAATATTATAGGAGAGGTATCTTAATATTGATGTACCAGTACAAGTATGCAGATCAAATGGTGAAGCCTCTCATTAAAGTTAATCTCTTTCGAAATAAAAATAATATACCTCTCTTCATTGCGATTGCTACCATACATTTTTTCCAAGTATCGATTAAATCAGTTTACCGCCAGCTGTTAAGGTGTCATAACATTAAGTAAACTAAAGTAAGTGTAGTGTCAGCTAAAATTAGTTTAACCAAACGCCAGCTAGAAATATCATTATACTTGATTTGTTGAACTTACACCGGCCGCTTATTTTCGGATTTGGGTTTCCCTTATAACTCAGCAGCATATACAATTTTCTTAAAGAAAAGAGTGCTAGTGCAACGAAAACGCATTATACCCACGCGGGTGCGAAAATTGCGGTTATTCAAGGACATTAGACCCTCCGTTGTGGGTAATTGAAAAAGGAACCAAAATCAACAAAATTTGGTTTTTGCATGGTGACGACCGCTACTCAACCACATGCTAAAAAAGCCTACAGTATATTGGATATAGTACGGATGGTCGGCGTCTTCCTTTATAAAATCTGTGCAAGGCGTACAATCATGTGTTATGACTTTATGGGCAACTTATGTTACGCACGCGCGGGTTAACCAATAATTTTAGTTTAGTGAAATTTTGTTATAATTTAATTTAAGTCTCCTGAATTAATTGATTAGTTTAATTTAATTAAGTTTCATCAATTTCAATTATTAATTAATAACCAATATTAGGTTAATGTTCGATAATTTAGATTCTTAAGTTAAAGACTTTAAAATCATTATTATTTTTAGTGATGTTGTTATATTAAGTGATATCAATTTGGATAAAACACAAGCCAATATAATTTGTGACAGTACAGGTTGAGTGACGTGAACTTTAAGATTTTCCACATTGTATATTATATATAATATTTTAGTGCCAGCTATAGAAAACCCATCTTATATGTCTACGCGGGGAAGCGCTTCATCGTCGCAGCTATAAGTGGTAAGTTTGTTTTGTAAATTAAATTTCTTTATTGATATTATATTGTATTATATATTGTGGTACCGAATAATTGTCACGTTATAATTTCATTTTATTACTTCTGGCAAGGTGTCAGTTTACCTTCGAACCTCGGTGTACGGTTCTAATTCATATAAGAAAATTCATATCACTTAGTTTAACTCATTTTTAGTATTATGAAAGTTTATCTCAGATTGAAGATTGTTTATGAATAAACAAACGGTAATTATGTTCCAGATTTAATTTCTTTTACTTTGTGGAGGGAGATGGGTTGAGTGAACAAAATTCTCAGTGATTGTCCGCCATTTGTTTGTTTTTTTTTATGCAGCTGTATATATCCGTTATTATCCGAAGTACCCCGCCCTTCACCGAAACCAGCTAGCGGGTTAATGGCTGCTCTTCGGAATTTAATAATGGATTTCTGTTAACGTATACGCGGCATTTCCGGGTGACCTTTTAATAGGTGCGTTAGGAAAGTGTAGTGGGTGAACTCTCAAAGCTGTTTATCGATACCGGTCACCCATGTATTTGTGTCCAACCCGGTGCAGTGGTCGGGTACGTTACACAAGGTGCTACAATGAAGGGAATCGACTCCATTGCAACCCACCCAGCAAATAGTTTAAAAGAAAGTAGTGCAACAATGCTACGCGAACCATTTCGATTCAATTCAATAAAACGAAAGCCTTGCTGCCACGTGAATTACATTCATTTCAATGTAATTAAAATATATTTCATTTTGATTTTTGTAATTTCATTGAATTTAATTAATTTGGAGTATCTTAATAAAAAACTCAATTTTATTAAGCTAATAACTTTAAAAAACATTTATTGATTTTGAGGCGGTACGAAGTTCGCCGGGTCAGCTAGTTTATAATATAATGTTTCTACGTGTACTAGATTATCTAGAATGCTAATTTTTAATTTTGATTTTTTTTTTTTGTATTTACGTTAAATTTAGATCAAATTATTTATATTTATTTATTATTTAATTATTTTATTAAAATTTGCCTGAAATGATAGATAAAATTTGATTTTAATTAATTCTGTTTTCTTTCAATTTCAATTTAATTTTCTCAATCTTTTTATTTTGTTTTTGTGTATGTCTTTACATACTAAATACGGTAGATAGTCTAATCTTCCGTGTCTACTTGTTCGTCCTCCTGAAAATTTGTCGAGTATACCTCGAATTCATGTGAAGAATCTTCTTCGACCTCGCTCTCGCCATGTTTAGAACTCTCGGGTCCTGCGCGAGTTTCGTGAGTGTTTATTGCTCGAATAAATGTATTTTTCGACCTCGTCGAAATGTCTATTGACATGGGAGTCGGTTTACCTTTCTCTGAGAGTGGCGGTTTCCGATTTATTACCGAGTTCGCACTACCTCTTGGACGAAAGTTGTTGAGTTTATCCGGCTGCATGCCACTACCTTGAGTAAACGTTTGAACCGGTTTTTTGTTACTGTTTGAGATAAACTCGTTCGTGGTGAATTTAAATAGGAAAGCGTATGCCTTCTCTATGTTTTTGGGCTTTGCCGCTTGGGCGTACCCGAAGAAAGGTTTTTTCAATCCCGAAATGAATGCTGCTAAAGCATCCTCTTCCATGAATGTGTTTATACCAAGCCAGGCATGGTTGTATACAACGTTCTGCCTTGCTAGGGTTTTTATATTTTGAACATGCTCTTTAATTTTGTTGAAATATGAATGTACCGTCATGCTCTCCGTTTGTTTAGTCGCACAGAGCTGCGACTTGTAAAACGACAGTTCCTGTTTTTCGCCGAGTGTTTGCAGAAGAATAGTTTTTATCTCTTGGAAACTTTGTGGGTTTCCAGCCAGACATAAAGCGTCTTTGGCTCTACCCTTGATTTTGTTGCTCACAGCTTGTGAATACAACCTTAATTGTGTTCCGGACACGAGGGGTACAAATACTCTCAGTGTATCCTCTGCTGTTTGAAGCCAAGCGTTTAATTGTTTTCGATTGCCATCGTATTCCGGTATCGATTTTATTGGATCAGGGATCCTGAACGTATCGAACGTCATTTGCTGTGCTTCTGCACCTTTTTCTGCAAAATCGTCCGCTGGTTTTTGTTGCAAAAAAGCCAGAGTTCGGTCTTGTTCCTCCGATCTGACTGCCATTTTTTGCACTTGTTCAACTACAGCTTTTATTTGCTCTGTGAGCTCATTTATCGCTGTTGCTGTTTCGAAATTTATTCTGGGAAATGGGTTATTGTCTTCTAAAATACGATTTTCGTCAAATCTTCGATCCGACTTTTTTCCCATTCACCAGAATTTATTTTATTTATTTATTAAATTTTGTACTGTACCTATCTCGTAGTATACAGAGGGCAGTTCTGTGCCTATCTCGTAGTACACAATTTAGCCAATGGTGGTAACACAAATATTATATAAAAAATTTAAGCGAAAATATATAATAATAATAAAAAATTTGTTACCTTATGTAGTCGTGTCTTAGGTATTTTAAAATTCAACGCTTTAAGTGTCATGGATGGCAAGTAGATAAAATTTTGTGATAATAACCCATGAAAAAAAAATATCAGTTCACTTTTCATGTGTATTCATTTTCATATAATAAATTATATTTTTAATAAAGCTGAAAATTTGACCAAAAAAACAGAGTTTCTATACTTGCATGCTTAATAATATTTATTAGATTTTATTCATTTCAAAATAGAACAAATACTATTTCAAATACGATTAGGTTATATTTTTAAAGAACAATTAATGATGCATGTTGAACTACATTACATTGTACATTTCAATTATTCGGCAAGATTAGATCGGTAAAAATGTAAAGCCAGTTACATCCCCAATAAGACCGGGGGCAGGGGCACCGTAGACCTAAAATAAGTGCAATATTATAAACAATCTTATTATATTTTATAGAGTGTATCGGTATATTTACAGCGGCAACTCCAACGAGAAGAACTATTAAAACAGCGAATTTCATTGTAACTTGGTTTTTTTCCCTTACAAACTTATTGCTTGATATGAACTGAATAATTTACTTATAAATTTTTGCGAGTTTATATACCGAAATTTTTATTTACCTACGATGTGCTGTATCTAAAAATTTGCGACGAAACTAAAATAAATTTGCTTAGTTTGTTTGAAGATGGTCTGTTTGTATTTATTTTTGCTCTTACTTCTATTTATTTTTATTATTTTTATTATTTTTGCAGTTGTTCGAATATTTTCAAAATGGGTTTAAAACGGCAGATGGAAATTCTTTCGTTATTCATCAACTTTGTAAACTTGCATTTTCGAACGAATTTTAATAGTTTCTAAAATTCTTATTGTTTTAAGATACACTTGGCTATATTGGAGCTTGTGTTATAAGATTCAGCTTATTATCAGATGTTAACTAAACTTGGAAAATTAGTTGATGCTCCGCTAGATGTTGCTTAAAAAAAATCGAGGAGTACAAATAATTTCAGAAATCTAAAGAGTCTAGTAGATTACCACTAAATCAATAAAATAATCTCATATCATTAGAAATATAAGATAATTAATACTTGAGAATAAGTGAATGGTTAAAATTGAACCTTTACTAGAAAGTTTAAAAATATTTTGTATTTGCATCATTAAGCTATACATTTTTTAAGAGCAGTTCCTATCTATTACACCAACTTGACTATTAGAATCTTTCAAAATACGTTTTACTAAAGCTCACGAAACATGCAGCTTGAAACTGGGGACATCAGATAAGGGAAATGAAAATCATATTTCATAAAATTACCATTTCTGCAAGTAAATTAAAATATTCTTTAGATTTAAAAAGTCTTGAACTATAGGACTCAATGGCAATCAATTCAAATTTCGGAAAAAGGTAATTAGGGGTTCTCTGGAGTACCTGTGATCATTTTCTAATTAACTTGAAGTATGTAATAACTTTTTCCTAAAACTAAAAAACTAAAAATTTTGACGAATTTAGAACATATTGTAATTCACGTTTCCGAATAAATTCGTGGGGTTTGTCCTTAATCCTAAAAAACTGAATAAGGTACTATCAAATATAATAATATATGTACGTAGAGAAATTGGAGCTTGGTGCAACATCACGCAATATATTGCAGCACCCCTCGACACGGTCCCATAGGAGGATTCTCCCACTTACCAATACATATATACGTACATATATGCAAATTATTCGAACCAAGAAAACCACTGAAAAAACAGTCGCATCCTCCACCGGATGATGAATTTTCCCGGAATATGAACGTTTGGGTTCGCAATTATTGTTTTCGGTTACTCGAAAATCCATCCACCAATTTTGTCTAAAAGTGTGCGACTTGATTAGAACAAATATAAGCCGGGCCCCACCGTTAGACTTCTAAAGTGATTTTTTTCCGAAATTAGTACACCATCGATTCCTGGTACTGAAAAACATCCTTGCCACCAAAGAAAGTGTGTGAAGATTTAAAAGTGATAGCTCTTTTAAGTGGCATGCAATTGGGTTACACTAAAAACATGTGTTTTTTATGCTTATGGAATACACTTTTTAAAGGCGACTAATACTTCGAACGGAACTGGGCTTTAATGAGAACATTAGATTGCGATACGACAGCATCGTTGAGGCTCCACTCGTGCCAATTAAAAAAAAATTGCTCCACCACTCCATATCAACCTTGGAGTAGTTAAAAATTTTATAAAAGCGCTGAATCCAGATGGCTGGAAAATCTTAATGGTTCAAGAGCTATCAACATGAATATGAGTGTATACTTGGGCAAATTCTTGACTCAGATCCAAAAAAAGTCGAAAGCGATATCTCAAAAATGGGGACTAACTTTGAAATGGGACTAGCACCATTGAATTCAGCGTACTAGAATTAGCTGCGACAAAAAAAAGTTAGCGATTCAAGCACAGTGTACATAATTATTAGAACAAGTTGTTGAATGATAAATAATGTCCAAATTGATAGCATCATTACCAGATAATTTAAAAAACATTACATTAGTTTTCAAACTAAGAGTCATGTAATGCATATCGAGCCATTAAGTACTATTTGATATAAATTAATTGGTTTCGACCTGTGATAAAAAATATTGCCATACGTACAATTTTAAGAAAGTCATGTTAATTCTACATGACATTTTCACATCAGACTCTATACTTACCAATTTTGAAACCTAATACCAATTATAGTTTTTGATAAAAAGGTTATACATAAAATTTATATGTTTAAGATTTTGTGCTTTTCTTTTGTAAGCCTAAATGTTGATAATGTATTACATATACGTACAGCCGAAACAAATAATTTTTCTGCGATCTACTCGTACACAGAAAAATAATTGTTTTTAAGCTATACAAACGAGCAACGCCAGTTGTTATAATACATAGTGTTGTTTGTGAACTATACACTACATTTTTATTTTTATTACTTCTCAATTAATTTACAGAAAAATGATTTTTGTATGATATAGGTACCATCGATCGTACATAGCAAATATAATTTATAACGCGAGTTTATGTCAAAATTCGAGTGCTGCCATATTATTTAAAATAATGTACACTTTGGATTTACAGTGGCAAAAAGTCTGCAATTTGTGAATAGTTACATCTATAGAATTTTTACATTTTCAGAATCGGCCATAAAATGTATAAAACTCGTTTGAAATGTATAGCCAAAACCCTATGGAAATGTAATTCAAACGGAATATTGTCATTACTTTGTATTTGGCTGGAAAATCGCAACCAGCATTTGTTAATGAGCTACAGCATTGCCATGTGAACAAAATGTTTGTGTATCGGGCCATTACACGTTACAATTATACTTTCAGCAACATCGCCAGAAATAGTTCGAAAGGTGACGGCCAGAATTCAACGTAATCCAAGACAAAGCGCAGTTTAGTTGGCGAAAAATCTCAATGTGTATGGGGCGCATATTAAAAAATGAACTACGATTGAAGCCCTACAAAATACAAGAAGAATAAGATTTAACCTGCGTACAAAAAGGCAGTTCGCCTAGCAAGAGCAAAGTTGTTAAAACACTTGCACGTTGGTGGCGAGCTTGTGAATTTGGTCTTTTCTGATGAAACAAATTTTAAGATTCAGCATTATTTAGATTAGTATACAAATCAAAAGCCAATTTAGATCAGCCATAATTGTTCTGAAAGCAAGCGCCTGCATCAGCGATGGTTTGTGCCGCGATAACTGCCACAGGACGCTCACTACTCGTTGTCCCTTTCTCTCTATTAAACCGATTTAAAATGATGCTTTGATAGCTTGGGCACGTAAATAATTCGGTAGAAACTATTGAACAAGAGCCGGCTCCATCCCATCCCGTGAAATCCAACGTTTTTTACAAGAGAAAGTTCCCAGCTTCGTTTCTTTATAACAATGACAACCATATTCCCCGAACTTAAACTCAATGGGTTTTCTCATATGCCCCATTCTGGAGGCCAAAGTATTAACTAAAAAAAAAAGAGTGAGTCAATTAGTACTCTCAAGAAGATTTGTAAACATGGCGTGTGTATAGTACGTCCATACACGTACAGTTTACTTTGAAGGAAGAAGGAATGTAATTTTACTTACCATTGTTTTCCATTTGTTTATTATCGTTAAATTGGTCTATTACTCTTTCGGTATAACGGACGCAATTGAATTATGGTAGGTAAAATAAGATACATATACTGTCGACTCTAACTCTTGTAATTTTCATTGAAAAACTGCATAATGGTCGTTCCATATCTCGTAGTAGATATATTTCGATCTGAGTTCATGTGCAAATCGAATTCATCTCGCAGGAAGTTTATATTTGGTTCAGCTTGAGGATCAGCAAAATTAATATTGAAATCCCCGCTCATAATCATCGGCAAAAGATGGTAGTCTTCTTGGATAATTTTTGAAATTCTTTTAGAATATGGAGCAAGGACGAAATGTATGAACTTCATTATGTCTTCGACAGATATTTTCGGCGAGGTGAATACAACTACAGAAAGCATCTTCTTTCCATTAAGAAGCTTAAGTTCAGCCGTGTATATATTATCAATGGGTTGTGTTGTTACCCTCATATCATTTGTTAGTCCAACGATGATTTCCTTATGCGAGTTGACTGTATAAGTTCAACTTGTATTTTCATATATTGCTACTCCGGCAGCCCACTGACCATTTCTCTTGAACTGAACGCATCATTTAAAATTAATAATATTAACATGCTCGTCATCCCTGCGTGTCTGTATCAGTTAGGTCGAGGTAATGTGACCTGAGACTCTGGCAGTTCAATGTTAAAAACCAGACTTTATTGTTATCTCGTACAAAATTCGCCATTACAACCTGATCTATAGTTAGCGGATTTGTAATGAGGCGCAATAGC
Source organism: Nephrotoma flavescens (assembly GCA_932526605.1). Classification (NCBI taxonomy): domain Eukaryota; kingdom Metazoa; phylum Arthropoda; class Insecta; order Diptera; family Tipulidae; genus Nephrotoma; species Nephrotoma flavescens. The sequence continues at coordinate 246,304,726 of OW052220.1, read as the reverse complement.
TCATTTTGAAGAAGATCCATTGAGGTCCCATTTTTACGTTCATGGTAGAACACATGATCATCGATAGCCGACGTGATGAACAGTCCTTCGAAACTCGTTACTCGTAACAAAGCAATATATACAAGTTATGGACTGTGTCTTTTATCGTAAGAATATATACTGATACTATTAAAGTTAGCCGAAAGTTTCCAGCCGAAAGATAAGAAAAATCGATAATGCAGATAGTGTCTGCGCTTTCTCAGCCGAAAGTTATAAATACGTCACCGTTGATAAAAATTCCTCAGCCGAAAGTCATCAGCCGAAAAATTTATTTCAACAACACATCAACTGAAACCAATTTGAATGTACGTATTGTTATGCGAAGTTTGTTGTAAAACCTACTTCTATTTAAACTTGTGAAATACAAATGTTTAATTCAATCATTCATAATTTAAAAAGCAATATTGTTAAAATAAATGAATATAAATTATGGTGAGGATTCCACTATTTCCATTTAATATATCATAATGTTGGTTAACTTCGGCCTAATTGTGGAGAAATTCCGAAGGGGATACAGAGGTGTAATTAGCAAAATTTCGCTATTTCAATATATCGAAAATACATTGAATGGCATGTCGTTCTTGGTTAATATGCCGTGTCATTGATGCCGCTATGGTCATTTGATAGGCCACTATGTTGGTCAACTTCAGCTTAATTGTAGAGAAATTCTGAAGAGGATACAGGTGTGTAATAACCAAAGTTTCGCTTGAAAAATGCATTGCATGGCATGTCGTTCTTGGTTAACATGCCGTGTCATTGATGCCACTATGGTCATTTGATAAGCCACTATGTTAGTCAACTTCGGCCTAATTGTGGACAAATTCTGAAGGGGATACAGGGGTGTATTCTAGCAAAATTTCGATAATTCGAAACCTAGAACGGCATGCCATTCAATGCATTTTCGATACATTGAATTAGCGAATTTTTGCTAAAATAATTCCACCCCTGTATCCCCTTCAGAATGTCTGCACAATTAAGCCGAAGTTGACCAACATTATGATATATCAAATGAAAGTAGTGACACTACCACCATAATTTATGTTCATTTGAAGCAATTTTAACAATATTGCTTTTTAAATTATGAATGATTGATTCAAACATTTGTATTTCACAAGTTTAAATAGAATTTGGTTTTACAACAAACTTCGCTTAATAACACATTCAAATTGTTTTTTGCTGATGTATTATTGAAATAAATTTTTCGGCTGATAACTTTCGGCTGAAGAGTGTTGCAAGCGAAGACACTATCTGGATTATCGATTTTTTATCTTTCGGCTGGAATCTTTCGGCTAACTTTAATAAAGTTATATACTGACTATCTCGTTATAGATACCACCCTGTGATGCATGAATTGTGGTGGCACATGCAGGTACGACTGGAAAATGATTACATGATTACGCTTAACATTAATTGTCAGATTTTTGTTTCGATTAACAGTTGAGCTTTTTCTAGAAATGGGCACCAAACATCGGTCGATATTCGTTTTCTGCGCCCATCCAGCTTTAAGCCGCCTCACCTTCTTGCCTTGTGAAGTTGTACCGAAATCCATCCAGAGTCTTTTAACATTTTTAACTGTTGAAGTTTTCATCGTTCTCGTTTTCCGGTCAGAATGACTGCATTCGATATACCTCAGACAGCCCATAGTTCCATTCACCAGTCCATCTGTTACGTCAATATTGGTTTTGAGAAAGTAAGGCCGACCTATGACAAGTGGAAGTTCGTACGGCAAAATATTTGTGTCCACTATGCCCATTTTATGGATGTCTTTACTGAATTGGTACTCCGACAGCCCACTAAGATCATCTCTCTTGAACTGAACGCGGCATTCAAACGTACCAATATTAACATAATCGTCATTGCGCAGTCAGGCCTCGAGCAGATAATTAATTGAGCTTATCTGCGTGACTGTCACGAGACTCTGACAGTTCAATGTTAAAAACATTGAAGATCATTGATAGCCGACGTGATGGATAGCTCGTAGAGACTTGTTACTCGTATATAGCAATATACTCAAGTGTTGACTGTGTTTTTAATCGTAAGAGTATGTAATTTCGTAATCGTAATTCGTATCGTAATTTTTTTTTGATTTTTCTGATCGACGGAAATGTTGATGGTTTCTATTTCATTTTTAAATTAGTTTTTTTTGTTTTTCCTATACTACTATACACAAACATACAAGAATAGCATGCCAAGTATAGTAAAGAAATTGTTTTTATTGAGTTTGTTGCTTTTTTTGAGCGAAGTAGGTGCATACGTCATTTCCGTTCGTTTCATTTACAAGTTTACGCTAATACAAAAATTTTTGGTAGGCGCGAGCAAAGATGTTTATACATCAAAAAAAATGAGGCGGTTGATGTCTTAATGGTTGCAGACCACATTCGTGCAGCGCGTGAAGCCTTCTAGGGCAGACTCGATGCTATTAATTTTTGTTCTATATTCAAAAATAACTTTAACGCGCCGTATCCCGAACCAAGAAGAACCAGTAATGATGGATCATTTGCAAAATGTAATCTGATCAACAATTTTTCACAATCATATTTATAAAGAATGTGCTTCATTGAATTGATCATTCTTGAACATTTTCTAAAATAACTTTTGTTATCGTGGAGAATTGTTATCGGTTACCATCAAATTACTGTATTCGGGCGAAATGGTTTGCATTATAGTGTCTAGAATAACTGATCCGAAAATTTTGTTTTAGAGAGTTGGTAGTTCGTTACTTAATTTGATTTGCCAGCATATGTCTATATGCACGTATATATGAACTTTGGGTCGCAACTGATCTAAAATTTTAAAACTTTTTTTATACATTTGTTTGCTTGTGACCCGACCCCATGGTGTAAATTCTCAAAATCCCATAATTTTATATAAAATAATATTTATTAAATTTACGTACGATGTGCTGTATCTAAAAATTTGGCAACGAAATTAAAACAAATTTGCTTAGTTTGTTTGAAGGTGGTTCGTTTGTATTTATTTTTACTCTTGCGTCTATTTATTCTAATATTTTGGCTTATTTTTGCAGGTGTTTAAATATTTTCAAAATTGTTTTAAAACGGCAGATGGAAATTCTTTCAATATTCGTCATCTCGTAAACTTCTATACTCAAACCAATTTTTTCAGTTTCTAAAATTGTTATTGATGTTAGATGTACTTGGGTAGATTGGAGCTCATGAAGACTTTTGCTATTATTTCAGGGGGGTATACAAGGAAATCAGAAGGTGTCAAAGCTGTAGATCGTGAAACCGCGTCGATATCACCACTTTTTGAAAATGAATAATTGCTCGCAAAATGGCACACCATACGGTTACTCTACGAAGGTCTATAGTGGTCTATGGTATATCAATTGAGGGTCTTAGTGTCCCAATAGTGGCATTTTTGTTTATTTACAATGCCATCAAAGTCAAAATGAGTATCGTCGCTCATAAGGATTTTTTGTCAAAAGTGGTTTTTTTCCAAAAATAAAATGTTTCAATAGAAATGTTTTAATTTCAATACGTTGTTCTGGCGTTAGATGCTCCATAATAAATTGATATTGACCACTCTCTAAGACTGTCAAATGCGAACTGACAAATCCCAAAAATAAAATCTCCAAATAAAACGCACTCCGTATCTTGGGACCCAAGGTTGCAAAAAAAAAACTGTTTTTTTTTAATTTAAAACAAAAAACTCGTTTTTTTTTTGTTTAAAACATGTTTTTTTGTTTTAAAACATGTTTAAAACAAACCAAATAAACTATGTGTTAAACGTTGTTTTAAACATATTTTCATTACGAAGTAGCTTAATTTTTTGTCGGTTTTCTTATAATTTCTTAATACAAAATGAAAGAGAACTAGATGAACGTACGAAATAGGGCCTCTATGCTCTATTTCTGAATACGAATACGAAAAAAAATAGGACGAATTCGTATGATTGGTATTTTTGAATACGAATTCGGGGCACATGCTCGATCAGCTTGCAAGCAAGCAATATGCTAGCGCAAAACCTGGCTACTCAATCAATTTTTACCAAGCCAATTTGAATTAGAATGTGTTTTTTTTTAAATTTTTTTTATTTTGTTGCGATTGCACAGTAAACTTTGCGGCTTAGAAAACTATCCAGCAAATGTTTATATTGTTTTACTGTGCAATCGCAAAAATAAACAAAAAACGTATAAAAAAAATAATTCAAATTGAAATTTGCTTGGTAAAATTGATTGAGTAGCCAGGTTTTGCGCTAGCATATTGCTTGCTTGCTAGCTGATCTAACATGTACCCCTTCGTGCAATTGTAATACCTACTTGATTCGTTCATAAATTTCCCTTATCTGACAGTATGAATTTGAACAATTTTTATATGTTCGCATGAACAAATTTTGTACGATGGATATTTAGTTAACGACACCATAGAAATACCAAAAATTAAATTGAGTTCTAAATAAAAAAAATACTATTTTAATTTTAAAGAAAATATTTTATTTTAAAACTTAAATATGGCCGTATAATTTATATTAGAGTATAAATACATATGTATGTAAGTTAAAACATTTATTTTCGTTGACACAAAAAAAAAATATATTTTTTCACAAGAGGTTGTACCTCGCTTTATTTCTATATTACGATTACATGATTTTACTTAGAAACTCCACATATTTATCATTTACAACTTGCTGACTTATGCTATACTTATGCTATGCGATTTTAAGACATAAATGGAAAATTTCCATTTAGGTCGTTTACATTTAGATGGGAAATTCAACTTCATGTTTCACAATAATTTTATGGGAACGTCTACGCAAAGTGTTTCCATGGAATGTGAGAGGTTGGGCACGTGTTGTGCAACGTGATCAATTTTGTTAACTTAACTCTTCCCCACTTAAATTCGATTGTCCGCAATCGTTCAAAAATATGGTATCTTGAACTTTTTGGTTATTAGGGGATTCGATATTGATTTCCATTCTTGCGGTATCCGTAGAGACCTGATCTTGCTTTCTCTTAAAAGGTTTAATGTATTCTGAGATATTTTTCTTCAGACACTTGAGAGCTATTACTATTATGACTATGCTTACAGGAAATGTGAATCCTATGAATTAAAAATCGGTTGGACTTGGATTCTGACTGTAACATTTCTATTGCGTCAGAATTATTGATATGGAGTTCCTCCATCATTTCTAGAGATAGAATTTTCTTAATTTCCTTTTCTTTTGAGAGTGGGTGTAAAATTGCTGGTAGAGCTTGGAAATTGGATACTTCTTGTGAGATGAATAACTTGTCATTGATTGAAACTTTAATTGGAATGTACTCTTTAATTTGTGTGGTAGTGTATCCACTAAAAGTGATCCAGTAAAATTATTCAGGAGAATTATTCCTGGTGTGATTTCTTCGACAGTTGGAATATGTTGGTTATTGATGACATTGCAATCCGCCGGTGTGCTACTAAAAATATTTGGTATACAAGTTGTATTTGATATATTGATAACATTGTTTGAATTACAAATAAATATAAAGTTAAAGGTTCTACAATTTTCTTTTAAGGCAAGAATTACGTCATCTTCCTTCAGAATATTGTCGTATAATATTTCTGTTGTTACTTTTTCTTTTTACTGGTCTTAAAATAATTTTCTGAAAAATATCATAGCTCGTTAGAGGAGTATTTACAATATACAATATAGTATTATAATTCGCCTTAACCAAACCTGTTCTCAAAAATCACTCACCTTTTTTTACGAAAGAAACAATTGTAAATGTATTAGAATTCACAAATTCTCGTTGAAATGTTTGAGCACAACAACATAGTGTGAATAATCGAATCAAAAATATGTAATGCATGGCGCACCTGTTAAACGATAGATCCGCCACTAATGCCATCTATTGTAAATAATCTGAAGTAACTATATACGTCGGCATTAATCCCATAGCCGATGAATGTATTCTCCAGATTGGTGCTGCTTTTGGTTCATACGGATATATGTCAGTCGTTCACAGTTTCAATTTTGGCATACATGTCAACTGCACAACCGCGAACTGATGGAAAATGCGGCTACACTTCAAAATGTGATTTTCTTATAAGGCACCACTGTATTGAGACGAACAATTTAAAAAAATAATCCAAATCGGTCGAGCCGTTCTCGAGTTTTTGCGAGACTAACACACGGCAATTCATTTTTATTTATATAGATAATTCAACAATACGATACCGAGTTGCTATAAAATGCTCAGCACAACAAGGTTAACTTTAACACAGATTATTTCATTATTGTTCCAACTTAATTTTAGTTTATTGGAAATATAAAGTTTTTCTTGTTTTTCTTACATTTTACGTTTAAAACTGTTTAAGCTTGGGTGTGGAAAATATGTAACTGATCAGAAACTTAAAGCTTAAATTAGCTGAAAAAAAAATAAGAACAACTAATTAATTTCCGATAAGAAAACGTTTATTTGATAAATTTGTGAGTACTAGTTTTTAAGTTATGGGTGAAATTCAAAGTGACTAATTTGACAGTAGAACCTTGATTATCTCTATAATGGTAACATAAGGGATATGTGCTTTAATATAATTTGTTTCGGTTTACGATCCTCCATCACCCCTCGAATTTATTGTATTTATTTCAGAGTTATCTTGTATTCTATTCAAAACACATATTTACAAGAAACGGAAATCCGCTGCCACTTCCATTGGACCGGTTTCGGGTGAAAATTACTGAGAGATGCCAATTTATTGAAAAATATCAAAATCCATCTGGGCTATGTGAGGGCCAAATTTTTGAAAACTTTCCTGGGCAGTTTTTGTTGCAAAATTAATTTATAATCTTTTAGATCATAATCGGTTTTCTATAGTAAATGATATACTTTTCAAAATATTCGAAAGCAACAAGGGCAACCTTGTGAGGAGGACCGATTTCAGCCAAAAATAATATGGGTGGTGCGGTATAGGGTAGTGCTGGTGATATGGGTTTTGGGGTTTGAATTGGATAGTGGGTATGGGGGATGGTAATAATGTTTAGATGTTGTGGTTGATTGGGGTCAGTTTAGCTATGGTGGATTGGGATCGATTAGGCTGGGTGTAGATGGGGGAGAGATGTGGGTGTGGGAGAGGGTGATCGTAATATTTGAAATACGCAAATCACACTGCATAGAAGTTCTTTATACGAAACAAAAATGCTTAAAGAGTTCGGCTCCGCACCTTTCCCGTCTTTTTAATCTTGGTCTCGATTTTTGTTTTTATTTTTTTAGGTATCGTCTCTTTAACAACGATCCTATCGATTTGCAAGTTAAATATTGACTACCCCAGTTGATAAAAATTATTTTCGTTTTTTCATAATAAACGGGAAAAATTACACCCACAATTACAACCAAATACCAATAGATCAGCTGCTTTAATTACTATTAATGCCGGGTTTACATTGTACAACGCAACTTGACAAAAGTACCAATGTGGCGTTCGAGAATTATAACAGAACGTAACAAACTTTACACCGGCAAAGGTTGAGACCAGAACTACTCGAAAATCATAGTGAGATCGATGACCAATACCCAAAATCTCACCTTCTATTAAGATATACAGTGTGTTCTCAAGGTGGTTATATGTGGGCCATTCTCACCATGAGAAAAACATCGTTAACATTTTTATTTCATAGGCATACCAATGAAACAATTATTTAATTTTATTTCAATTGTGTTTTTTTCATATTTATTATTACCGTGAACCTTGTAATAGTGCAATTTTATTTTCTTCACTTTATGATCAAATATAATAATTATTTTGAATTGAGATAATGTACAAGTATTTAAGCTAAATTTTGTATTTATAGTTTTCTGTCATGAAAGTATTTAAAATTGGTAATGGTATTACTTGGGACAAAAATTTGGGTAAAGTTCATAAAGGTATATCGGCTCACATTAGAATTCCAAAATTTAAGCAGGAATGACAATTTTTGACGAAAAACAGTGATTCATGAAAAACTGGACGCTATGTATACAGCACGAACAGATTGACCCAATACTTAACCTTTTTTAAAATTCAAGAGATCCAGTGATATTTGGGCAAACTCGTTTCACCGGAAGTGACAGCTTTCCATACGGGCTTTTTGGTTTTTGCAAACTTCAAAAATAAAATTATATCATTTTTGAGAAAAACTACTAAGAACTAACCAATTCACCAAATTTGCAACAATATCGGTCGTATCAGTTTTTCAATATTTAAGCGGAAATGTTGATTTTTCTTAAAAATTTTGTAGATTTGAAAATGCGCAAAAACGGCTCAATGAGTATTGTGTTTCGAAGCCACCAAGTTTCTATCGCGATAGCGTTCATCATGTACCTCATAAGTGGAAAAAGACCATAGATAGTAATGGCGAATATATCGATGATTAACCTTTGTAACAATTATATTTTTAATAAAGCTGAAAATTTGACCAAAAAAACCAGAGTTTCTATACTTGCACGCGTAATAATATTTATTAGATTTTATTCATTTCAAAATAGAACAAATACTATTTCAAATACGATTAGGTTATATTTTTAAAGAACAATTAATGATGCATTTTGAACTACATTACATTGTACATTTCAATTATTCGGTTAGATTAGAACGGTAAAAATGATAAGCCAGTTATATCTCCCATAATACCAGGGGCAGGGGCACCGTAGACCTAAAATAAGTGCAATATTTAAAAAAATCTTATTGTATTTTATATAGTGTATCGGTATACTTACAGCGGCAACTCCAACAAGGAGAACTATTAAAACAGCGAATTTCATTGTAACTCGGTTTTTTTCACTTACAAACTTATTGCTTGATATGAACTGAATGATTTACTTATGAATTTTGGCGAGTTTATATACCGAAATTTTTATTTACCTACAAAGTACTGTACCTAAAAAGATACAACGAATTTAAAATAAATTTGCTTAGTTTGTTTGAACATGGTCTGTTTGTATTTATTTTTTTTTCCTACGTTTATTTAATCTAATATTTTGGATTATTTTTACATTTGTTCAAATATTTTCAAAATTGTTTTAAAAGAGCAGATGGATATTCTTTCGCTATTCATCATATCGTAAATTTCTATTCTCGAACTAATTTGTTTAGTTACTAAAAACTTTTTTGATGCTAGATGGATTTAGCTTATTATCCGATGTTAACAAAACTTGGAAAATAGTTGACATCTGTTTGCAAAAAATTACCCAAAAACCAATAAACGTCACCATTTTCGCAAATAAATTAAAATATTCTTTAGATTTAATATTTTTTAACAGGACTCAATGGCGGGCGATCAACAATAATTTGGGAATAATTTTATTAAGAGGTTCTTCGGTTTGACCTGAGATCATGTTTAATTATTATGAAGTAAAGAATAATTTTTTATTTAAACTACAAAAACAAAAATTTGTACACATTTAGGAAATATTATATTTCAAGTTTTTTTCAAACTCGTTGAGTTTATCTTTAATGAACTAATAAACTGTACATCATAAAGAAACAGAGAAAATAGAGAGCGGCACATCATGCATTAGCATGGTGTTACATGCAGGAGGACCCAGTACTTCTTAACAATTTTTATCAAACTCACTGAAATCAAAAAAATACTCAAAAAACGGTTGCGGCCTCCACCAGAGGCATCCAATCACCCCTTAAATGAACTTTATCGGAATATGAACACTTTGCAATTGATTTCTGTCACTCAAAAATCCCCTCACCAATTTTAACTATAATACTGCTCGTCGATTATAACAAATGAAACTCGACCCCTTTCGTTGGACATCTAAAGCGATTTTTCTGAAATCAGGACACGTCAAAATGGATTCCTGGATACTCAAAAACATTCTTTCCCTAATTTTCGTCAAAACTGTTTGACCTCAGAAAAAATAGATTAAACGTGTAATGCAATGGTAATATCCAATAGTTTTTGGATAATTGTATGAAATAGGATTTTTATTTTCCTTTTCTGATGTCCTCAGTTGCAAAAGATAGGAACTGTTGTGAAATATTTTGTGTCAACGAAATTTTGAAGCAACGTCTATCGAAGCATTTCTTAATTTTTTTAAGTTCGGTTAATATCTGATAATAAACTGAATCTTATAGCATAATCTCCAATTTAGCCAAAGGCATCTAACATCAATACAGATTTTAGGAACGTATATAATTGGTTCGAGAATAGTAGTTTACGAGATGATGAATATCGAAAGAATTTCCATCTGTTTAAAAAAAAATTAAAATTTTTGAACATATACAAAAATAATCCAAGTATTAGAATAAATAGAAGTAAAAGTGGATTTACATATGCGACGTGTGACGTATAAAAGGTTGAAATAAACGTGTCGCTTTCTTGACAACAATTTACATTTGCTACAGATGCCGCGACGCACATTAATTAAATATTTTTTGTCGTGTATATTTATTGTGTTGTGTCACTATAAAAAAATGTGGTAAAACAATCATAAATAAAATAAAATAAATAGAAGTTTTAGAAGAACCTAAGTAAAATTCCTCGTTGACGCCGGGCCTATCCGCACACTCTTTTACAAATAACAACATGGAGGGATAGGAAATGTTTATTAGTTATTATGGAAATTTATCCGGTTTCAGACACTGAAGAAGTCAATAGTTAGTAAATTGGTAGTTGAAATGTAATATAAGGCGGTTAGCACAAGTCAACACAATTATTTATGAGTCAAATTATACTTGAATAAAATAAATGTAATATTATGATTAGTATTAACTAAATTAATTTGGAAGAATTTTATAAACGTCCTTGAATCTAAATTGTTTAAGAACTTTTTCGGCTTTTCGGACAAAATATTATTTTACTGGACACAAGTGTGCCCTGGGGTTAAAGGTTTGGGGGAGGGGAGTGCATTTTAACTACTTTTGTGGTAGTAATATTGTTAATAAGTGGCCTTTTTGTTTTCTGCAACTAAAACAGTCGTAAACATTGTATGGATGTCCATTAAAATAATATTTTGACGGAAAAGCCAAAAAAGTTTTTAAACAATTTAGATTCACGGACGTTTATAAAATTCTTCTTAATTATATATGTGTTGGCTGTATTACCCATACATAATGAGAATTTCCTGTGGTTTCTGATTTAGTGATATATAATTCGCTAAATCGATATGTTCTTATTTTGTATTATCGGTACAAAGCAAGAGTTGATAAGAGAGTAAATAAATTAATTTGGTTCACTTAAAACAAATCAAAATAAAATAAATCGAATCCAGATATCACCAAATATTGTAGTACTCGTATCAAATCAGGAAAAGAAGTCATGCCCTTTTTATCTTAAACGGTTATAATCTTTGTGAATCTGTTGATTTAAAGGATGTATTTATAAAAAAGGTTAAATAAGAAAATATATAATGTGATGGTTACTTGTCCTTGCCATCCTTAATCTTATACAAATATGTTTTTTATAAAAATAAAAAATGACCAAATGAAATCTGGTTTCAAAAACAGCTAATTTGAAATGTCTATGGTAATATATCAATAATGGATGTTCGGCACAGTTTTAGAACCCCAATCCATAAACAAATTAAACCAGAATTAAGTAAAATTTTAAAGTAATCAGGAATCTGTAAGATGATAGAGTTAATAATAAGTAGCTAACACAACTGTAGGATCGGATCCTTGATAACTAATCATCAAATAACCCAATCGATTATTAAACGCTTGAATTATAAAATAAATGGTTCAGTAAATATTAAAGTAAGATATTCGAAAATAATCTATGGTCGTCAACTGTATTAAATAAATCATAAATCATAAAAAGAACAGTCAGTAATAATTATTTATCCAACCTATCAAAACCCTCACCATTTACAGTCTCTCGAAACAACCTAGAAAATAATTTAATTAAAGAAATGCCACGACCCCTGAAGAACTATCTAAGTACAGCAATATTTAACTGCATTTCAAATTTACTCTGTAGCTTCCAAGCTAATTGGAATTAGAATGTAATTTCAAAAAGTCAAATATTTGCTGAAATATCAAATTTAGTAGCAACCCGATAGCCATTATGATTCCTGCCTTGTCTTCGTATATCAAGTTATCCCCGGATTCAATCCACGAAATTAAAAAAAAATAATCAGGCAACACTAACATAATTGTATCCCTCTAACTCATGTGTGAAGTTAGCCTCCAGGTAGTTAAATACAATAGGGGTTGGGAATTGCGTAGCGAATCATTATAAAATTCGCTAAGGTATTGTGATTATACTTTGATTAGTTAAAAGTTTTTTCAAAATTTTTGTAGTTTGGTCAACGCAGTCTGATGAGACGACGGAAATTTTTAATAAAAAAAATTCAATGTTTCATTAGTCCGAAACCAAATTTCCAAAGTCTTGGTAAAATCACCTTGATGAATAACATAACATCTATTTATTTTTGATAACATATTAACAATTTTATTATTATTATACTTAGTGTTATTTTTTGGACGAAAACGATTTAAGTGATATACACAAATGTGTATGTCGGTCCAAAATACATACAAAAATACATTTTTGACATGATTCCCTTCCGTCACCCACACAATTGTGATGGCAGGCCGGAGAAGGGATATGTAGGTCTATTCTATTTGCACCTATCCTTTAAAACTAACAAAAAATTTCTCTAATTTACGGTTTGTTCGACTTACGCGATATTTCGATTTACGCGAAAACCTCCAAAATGAATTAATCACGTAAATCGAGGACATACTGTATGCATACATAGTTTTGATAATACCACGACTTCACTCTTTTACGAGATTTAATTTTTATTTAATTTTAATCCAATTCATTTTCGGATAGCATGCGCTTCGTTTGTTCCGAATTTGTGTGAGATTCCTGTCTTCATGGGAAATGTTTTGTAAAGTATCGTTCTGTGGCAATTCACTTTTTCGTAAATCTGAGAAATTTTCAACTCAACAGAATTTACAAGTTCTGTAATATTGCGCTGTGTACCGGTTTTTGATAGTTCTTTATAAAGTTTTTTGTAGCGACCCATACAAGAATTTAAATCCGGTTTAAAATTGGCGGATCTTTCAGTCATTGGATCACTCAGCATTAAATGATTTCCTAATTTGTTTACCAACTGGAGACCTTCAAGAATTAAACTGGTAGATAAAGTTATTGGTTCATCCTCGTCGCTGGTGTAGTTTATGTGAATCGTTTCTTGTGCTGTTACTAGCATCACCTTATCATTTAGCTGTCTATCGGCAATTACTTTATTTATATATCACTTGTATAGTGAGCTTGCAAAATCGCTCACAGCCAACTGCTTGTGCTAAGTTGATTATTTCCGTCTACACCTCATCGGCCACATTTGATGGAGCAGTGTCTACAATTTTAATACAATCGGGACAAATGTTCTTCCAGAAAGCATTCAAAGTAGATGGCCTTATTTCAGACACGGACAAAATTGCATGTTTTATACAGTCCAGGATTGAAACATTTTTTTCCCACACATCAACAACAGTTAGCGATTCATCCTCATCCATTTTATTTAAATATATTTAAATGATCGTCTTCCATAATATACTTTGAAAGTTGCAATTATTCCCTAGTCGAGTGGCTGCAGAATAGAAACTGTATTAGGGGACAAAAAGAAGACTTTTACATTTAAAAGGCATGCCTTTATTCTGTGACCTCAGGAATAAAACATTTGTCGAACCACTCATTGAATACTGACTCCGTAATCCAGCCTTTTTTATTTGCAATCCAATGAACTAGAAAATCCTTTACATTGTGTGACACCTTTAAATGCTCGTGGTCGATCACTCCGATTATCTGTGATAGGTTTTAAAATACGATTTTTGAGACATTACTGCAAAGGAAAAACGTAATGCGATCTTTTGCCACTTTGAAACCACTAGCACTTTTCCCCGTTCAAGACACAAATGTTCTACTTGACGTTTTCTTCCAGAAAAGGCCGGTTTTGTCAGTGTTAAAAATTTGATCAGACGTATATTCATCGTCTTCAATCATTTTGGTAGTATGATATTCTGTAGTAGCTGCAGTATCTGTCGATGCGTTTTCACATTTAATTTAAATTATTAATAACGAAATGTCTTCGTAAAAAGCTAAAGTTTAATATATTTATATACCAAAATACAGCTTAAATTATACATCACAAAAATTATACAAATTTAAATATAAATTTTGTATTGATTGATTGATTGATTGATTGGACTGTAGAACCAAGTTCTTGACGAGTGTCCCGGTTAACGCCGGGCCTATTCCTACAGCCTGTTTACACATAACAATAGGAGGGATAGGATAAGGTTTTTTTTTTGGGGACGGAACGACCCGGTTTCAGACACCTAGCGATCGTACGGCACAACACAATTCTAATCTACTTCTAGTCTACGGAGGAGGGATAAAGGTTTAATAGGTTCAATGGATAACGATGATACTGGTCTTCAACAATTGCTTCTATAAATCAGCAACCTGATAAAAAAATATTATTATTTCACGAGCATCTGGAAATTTCCTGAAATATAATTCAACATTAATACTTTCCAGCTTCCTAAAACAAAATTAATTGATTAATTCACTCTACTCAGAGTCATCTAGGTAAATTCGATAGTTAGTAATACAAACACAACACAATTCTAAACTACACAATCATCAATTAGTATTTTAAAGAAGTATTATTCCACAAACATCTTAAGACTCCTGAAATTTAACTCTTCATTAATGTTTTTCGGTTTCCTAAATAATACAAACATTTATTGAATAATCCTCCTAAAACTCAACAACTTACAATAGAATTTCCTGAAATCATAGTTATTTGAATTATATTAATAATAAAACTAAACTGAAATCCAGTAGCATTTAAAAATTATACTGCAAACATGAGCTGTATAGTACTGAAATTGTCAGTCTAATATTTTGAAACTTACAAACCAATTTCTCAAAATTCCATCGTCAAACAGCAAAACACTTATCATCAAATTGGTAAGAAACACAAATCGAAATATACAAAATTTCAAGATCAGTCTCGAAATAACGTAAAAATTTCAAAATTTAGTAAAATATTATAAATTCCATCTTATCGACAACTATACCAACGATAAGTTTTGTTTTACGCCGCAATAACGGTTTCATTGAGTAATTTTAACTATATCCCGCAAATTTCTTTTTAATTAATGTGTCCAAGATAAAAAGGTAATTCAATTATTACAACAACAATGTTAGTTCCGAATAATGAAAATTAACAGAATTATTCATTAATTTACACGTATGAGCACTTTAAATAAGAACTAACAAGCAATTTATACAAAATTTAGATGCTCTTAACATATTAAAGAATCAAATCAAATGCATACATTAAGGGGGCAATTAAATATCTATACTTAAACAAATTTTTTCAGTACAATACAACCCTAAATTAAAATTTAAATATAATATATAACATAATTAAAATATAATACAATTATGTACAATAAAAACAATCCACCTGTTATAAATTCTAAATAACTTAACTATTTATTATTGATTATTGATGCCATCTATCGGAATTTATAAACTCAAAATAACAAAAAACCACTGATAGATGTCACTTTCTTAAGTTACCATTATTTTACTTTGGTAACACTAAAAAAATCGATTACTCATATTTGAATTTATTATTCATCCTCATTATCCTTTAAATAATAAGCCAAGCTTAATAGTGAAATAATATTTGCACGTAACAGTACATAAATAACAATCATAAGAGTTTATACAAACTAATATAATAATATATCAAATTATTTTTGAAATATTAAAATGATTATAAATAGGCAAAAAGAACAATCAATCATATATAAATATACACATCCCTATATATAACTAAACTATACATATATACAAATTCATATGTACATACACACATATACGCATATACATACCCATGCCCATGCACAAATATACACGTTTAAAAAAGTCACTCGTTAAAATGTATTACTCACTCTACACCGATCGAACAATAGTAGTGTTGCTTTCACTGATCTAATCAGATTAGCTAAGAAATGTGAAAGCAACAACTTTTGGCTTTAATTATTAATGCGTTTTAATTTTTCTGTGTTGGTTCATTTTATTAATAATTATTATAGTTTTTTATATTTTATGAAATAGAACAAATTAAATTCGGTATTTTGCTATCAAATAAAAAATTTTACTACAATATAAATTTTTCGAAAAAAAAATAGAAAAAATAAATCCTTGCGGTAAACACCATAACCATAAAATGATTTTATTTTCCCTAATCCTAAAATTTTTCTTAACATTCTAAAAAAATCGGCTTTAATACAATGCAATTGTTGTTGTAAAATTTTGAAAGCAACACAGCTAATGTTATTTGTAATACTGAACAACAAAAATAATGAAAAGAGACAAAAAATATTTTGTTTTACTATTCACTTCAGAATAGAGTAGAAAGAAATTATATTCTCCATTCGATCGTTCAATACAGAGAATAATACATTTTATCCAATCAGTACTACGATGAATTTTCGCTTTCTGATTAGAATAGAAAAGTAAAACAAAAGAGAAGTAGATCCCGTTCACTAACACAAAAAATAACATCAACCGTTTCTCAAATTTAAATATAAATTTTGTATATAAAAATATTTAAATTTAGTAAAAATTAAACATAAATATACATAAAATATTTTAACCTAAAATTAACTCTTAAATTCAAATTTTAAACTAAATTAAGTATTTAAGAACTTCTTCGGCTTTTTGGACAAAATATTATTTTAATGGACATCCATATAATGTTTACGACTGTTTTAGTCGCAGAAAGCAAAGAGGCCATTTATTAACAATATCTCTACCACAAAAGTAGAAATAATGCACTCCCCTCCCCCAAACCTTTAACCCCAGGGCACACTTGTGTACACAAAGATACACAAACACTTACAAAAATGAGAACTTCCTTAGGTAGCTTCTTGGCAGCTTGGTTTCGTACTGATAAAAAGTTAGTCTACTCATCAGGTTGCAACGACCAAACTGCAAAATCCAATTCTTGCTTTGTACCGATAATACAAAACAAGAACATATCGATTTAGCGAATTATATATCACTAAATCAGAAACCACAGGAAACTCTTATTATGTATGTGTAATACAGCCAACACATTATTATTCTAATTAGGCAACGATGTTAATGGATCAAGTATTCACTAAACTGATTGAGAATTGACTAAAAATACTAGAATTAAGAATGGCGTGAAATAAGCAATGCAGGGGAATGATGACGTGGCATATCTGCGAATACAAACAACTACATGGAAACGATTTAAAATTACAATATACGCATACATCCGACAGTCACAATAAATGGAATATTTTCATTATATTCTATCTGAAGTATAATTTTTGTTTAAATTTAAAAATTATACTAAAATTATATTGCCATTACCTACTAAAATTATATAAAAATTATTATTAAATTTACGGTTTCCGTAAGTTGATTTTTAGTATAAAAATTTTCAATTTTTCCACTATAGGGTAGGGTTGCAATACATTTTTTTTTGGTCTAGTTGAGATAACGTTGATCGTTCCAGTTGTTTCGGTTTCTCATAAATGTTTAAGGCCTTCTGCTTTAAAGAAGAATGGTTTTGTGCGATACGATCGCCGTACGATACCTATCCTTCCTATTGTTATGTGTTAAAATGTACGAATAGGCTCGGCATTATCCGGGACACTTGTCAAGTACTTCTTACGGTTCAATCAATCAATCAATCTTGCAAGCTATAGGCAGATCATCTTCAATGAAACTTCTAAATGATACACCACCAAGTCGCGCAGGAATACGATACCAATTACAGAATTATCGATGATTACCAACCACACATTTAGCAAAAATGTATGTTGCAAATTATTTCGCTTTCTCGTTATAAATATGCCTTGCTTGTACAACATTTCCACCAGCAGAGATCCCAATTTATTGAACATCTTAATTGTAATTTTTCATTTCAACCAATCAAAATCCGTCTGGGCTGTGTGAGGGCCAAATTTTTGTTTAAAATTAGTTTTATGTCAAAAATCGTTATTCAATTTTGGAAAACTTTTCTGGGCCGTTTTTGTTGCAAAATTAATTTATAATCTTTTAGATCATAATCGGTTTTACTATAATAAATTATATACTTTTCAAAATAGTTGCAAAGAACAATGGCTACCTTGTGAGGAGGACCGATGTCAGCCAACAATTATTGGGATCTACATCCCGATCATTTAATCCGTCTGGGCTGTAGGATAGCTACAGCAACTAACTAATAATAAAAATTTAATATTAATTTGTTGTCATTGTGTTACTATCGCCCATTCCTAGATGTCTTGAACATTTTTGGCAAAAAATTCGTTTCACTTTTTATGTGGAAATCTTAGGAAAACTCGCTTGGACAAGTCGTATATTCAAAATATGGTTGTTTTTAAATTGAATGTTTTAAATGTCATAGTTAAAAAGTAAATGGAGTGAGAGGTCTTATAGATAATTATCTCTTGAAAAAAATTCGATTCACTTGCCGAACGCCTGGGAAAATTTTGATTGAATATATCACAAATACAAAATTTGGAAACTAGTAATAATCCTTTAAACGTTGGATTTTAGGTCACATTTCATGCGGAAAGCCTAGGAAAACTCGTTTGAATATAATGTAAAAAAAACAAATATGAAAATTCTCAAATTTCAACGTTTAAAGTTGTCAAAGGATGGAAAACGATTGCAGTTTTTTTATGTGGAAAGCCTGGGAAATCTCGTTTGAATAGAAATCTTGTTTAGAAATTTTCAAATTTTGTATGTATGCTATATTCCCAGACTTTGTAACACAACAAGTTCCATATTGTGTTCGCACAAATTTATTTCATCCTATCTTCCCTCAACGCGGTTTTTTTATGCCAGCTTCTCAGCCTGGGGTGGTTCTGAGGATGTTGAGGTATAATAGGATGCTACGTAAACCGCCGAACAAACCAAAAAGAAGAAATTGCAACACTCCACCATCCCAATACTTACGCTTACCCAAGTTCCCATTAAATTCGAAAAAAAATCTATTCCATACTTAAGTCACATACACCATGTTACAATTTGGTACAAATTTCTCCTTGGTTGAAAGACCTTTAAAGTAACGGGTGATTTTTTAAGAGCTTGAGAACTTTTTTTTAAAAAAAAACGCATAAAATTTGCAAAATCTCATCGGTTCTTTATTTGAAACGTTAGATTGGTCCATGACATTTACTTTTTGAAGATAATTTCATTTAAATGTTGACCGCGGCTGCGTCTTAGGTGGTCCATTCGGAAAGTCCAATTTTGGGCAACTTTTTCGAGCATTTCGGCCGGAATAGCCCGAATTTCTTCGGAAATGTTGTCTTCCAAAACTGGAGTAGTTGCTGGCTTATTTCTGTAGACTTTAGACTTGACGTAGCCCCACAAAAAATAGTCTAAAGGCGTCAAATCGCATGATCTTGGTGGCCAACTTACCGGGCCATTTCTTGAGATGAATTGTTCTCCGAAGTTTTCCCTCAAAATGGCCATAGAATCGCGAGCTGTGTGGCATGTAGCGCCATCTTGTTGAAACCACATGTCAACTAAGTTCAGTTCTTCCATTTTTGGCAACAAAAAGTTTGTTAGCATCGAACGATAGCGATCGCCATTCACCGTAACGTTGCGTCCAACAGCATCTTTGAAAAAATACGGTCCAATGATTCCACCAGCGTACAAACCACACCAAACAGTGCATTTTTCGGGATGCATGGGCAGTTCTTGAACGGCTTCTGGTTGCTCTTCACTCCAAATGCGGCAATTTTGCTTATTTACGTAGCCATTCAACCAGAAATGAGCCTCATCGCTGAACAAAATTTGTCGATAAAAAAGCGGATTTTCTGCCAACTTTTCTAGGGCCCATTCACTGAAAATTCGACGTTGTGGCAGATCGTTCGGCTTCAGTTCTTGCAGGAGCTGTATTTTATACGGTTTTACACCAAGATCTTTGCGTAAAATCTTCCATGTCGTCGAATAACACAAACCCAATTGCTGCGAACGGCGACGAATCGACATTTCACGGTCTTCAGCAACACTCTCAGAAACAGACGCAATATTCTCTTCTGTACGCACTGTACGCATTCGTGTGGTTGGTTTAATGTCCAATAAAGTAAACTGAGTGCGAAACTTGGTCACAATCGCATTAATTGTTTGCTCACTTGGTCGATTATGTAGACCATAAATCGGACGTAAATCGCGAAACACTTTTCGAACCGAACACTGATTTTTGTAATATAATTCAATTATTTGCAAGCGTTGCTCGTTAGTAAGTCTATTCATTATGAAATGTCAAAGCATACTGAGCATCTTTCTCTTTGACACCTTGTCTGAAATCCCGCGTGATCTGTCAAATACTAATGCATGAAAATCCTAACCACAAAAAAATCACCCGTTACATATAGAAGTTTAACCCTCTCTTTGTTTTATACAGGAACGCAACTTGTATCTGGCCCATCACCGATTTACGAATATACATGGACAAGTTATGTATTAATCGTTATCAATATATACTTCTCTATTGTACTAGTGGTTACATTTTTCTCATTGTCTATATATTTTTTTTTTTACTGCTCATTGGTATCGGAGTATTGTTATATATTGTTATATACAACTAAACATAATTAGTGTGCTTGGTACATACGCAGCATCAATCAGCTGTTTGTAAACGGAAGGTATGTCAGATAAAGAAAATTTGCGAGAATTCATTTAGTGGAGCGTGGATTGTAACAGTAAAACATTAAAATTTTTTTTAACAATTATAAATAATAAATTTATGAAGGTGATTAAATTTTAATT
The DNA here is from genome assembly GCA_932526605.1 of Nephrotoma flavescens. Taxonomy (NCBI): domain Eukaryota; kingdom Metazoa; phylum Arthropoda; class Insecta; order Diptera; family Tipulidae; genus Nephrotoma; species Nephrotoma flavescens. The sequence continues at coordinate 246,283,912 of OW052220.1, read as the reverse complement.
CCTGTAAAATCAGTGCCTACATATATATCGTGGATATAGTCCAAGTAAATCTTGTACGGACTTTATCGGTCGGTTGAAAAACCGTATAGCATTACAGCGGCTATACGCTTAATTTAAGATATAACATAGTGTTGCAAATTAACCAAACGAATAAAAGAAAAATTGGTGTCCACACTACGTTTTGCTAGACTAAGATTTCGGTGCAAAGGAAAATCCCACGAAAGTTGTTGACGCTAATAGTGTGCGCATACGGAAAGCAAAAGTTCGGTCGTGTCAACCTTTCTGGAGTTTTCCGCGCTTTTTTTATTTTTGGCGCTAAAATATATATTATACGGAGTGAATTGATACGGTACCACAGCACAACCAGCAATACTCGTTTACCGTTTACAAATTGTATGGATGCATGCCTCGTAGGTCAGTTCGTACCAATGAACATACCAGAGGGAAAAATAAACCGCAAGTAGATTTTAAAACGACCAAATATTATTAATTTTCTTTATTATAATTATATAACTTACGAAATTTCCTAATTTGAATAAGATGTACTATAGTACTTCTTTTTTTATAAATGTAGCATAAAACTAAAAAAAAAATGCTCAACTAATCTTACTTTATTTGTAATTTAATAATTTAAGTGAATTAGATTTAGGTTTTGTTGTTCGTTTATATTTTCTAAGAGGGTTAGGGACCGGTCAACTTTGTTTACAGTAGCTTAAAGTTAATCCTAAGTAACGTTATAGTAATTTTCCGTTTTCTTTTGTTCATTATTAATTTTTTTAATAAATAATTCGTGACATATGGATATTTCTAAATTATCGAAATTAACGATTTTTCTTTACGTTACTTGCTCGTGATTCGAAAATTGGTGATGTTTACTTTTATCATTGTTATACTTCTTGCTGTTCGGTGTTGGTGTTAACTATGTTTAAGGCTTAAAGTGTCTTAAATATGTAGTGGCTTAGAAGTCATAATGGGAGGGAAGTGCCATTAATATAAGTACTTCAACGGGTGGTGTACGCACCGAGGTCAGATGACCGACGGCCTCCAGTATGGTAGAACTGAGTTAACTGTCTTAGTTTTATTATTTATTTTTGTTGTTCTTGTTTTTCTTTGAGTTAGATTATCTCATTTTCTTGACATTGGTAAGCAGCACATGCGAGCTTCAATGGTTTCAGAGAACAAGAACCCCTCTACGGCTGTTACTCTAGCGGGCAAATGTGCTGCTGTCTCTGATTATAATAATTGAAGAAACAAAACAAAATTTTTTTGTTAACATTATTGATACTGCGGTGACCATGCTTGACGTTAATCAAACCATGCTTGCCCTGGTACGAACGAGATTACAACCATTATGAAAAACGAAAAAATGAAATGCAAAATTACCCATTTTAAATTTTATCAGACTTTGATGGTTTTATTATTAATAAAGAAAATTTAAGATTAGAGCAAGCAAATAAAAAGAACAAATTACAGAAAAATTTAATTAGACTACTACATAAATGTTATTTATAAGAAATTATTAATACTAGCAAATTAATAAATTAGGAGGTATATAAAAATTATAATTTGAAAATCACTAAATATATACAAAAACCATCACACTGCGTGCTGTTGAAACGTGGCAGCCACCATGTTGAAAAAGTTCTCCATGTAATGCAAAATCAGGGGTACCGAATTAAAAAAGTCTGAATTAAAAATGTTTTTTAAAAATGAATTAAAAAAGTTGATTTTTGTATGAACATCTGCGACTTATTTTAATCCATATTTTTAACATAAAATTATGAATTAAAAAAAGCGATTTAGAAAAATGAGAAAACTCAAAACTGAATTAACAAAGGCTTATGCTATTTCATTTTTAAAACACCTGCCTTAATTCATTTTCAAAATGAATTAAAAAAGGCACATTTTATTTCATTTTAGTTTTAAATAAAAATAAATTTAAATGTAATATAATATAATTATTTGTTTTCTATAGATTTCTATTTTTCTAATTGTTGCCTCGTTTATTTATTATTTAATATTTAATTAATTTTAGTTAAATATCTTCATTAATGAAAATAAGATATTCTAATGTCTGATTTTCAGAAATGAAAATGTCTCTGGAAATCAACAGTTTTATTTGCTTTTTCATTAATGAAAATACAAATCAAAAATTTTCCAAATTTTTACGTGCCAAATTTAAATTTAAATTCCAAAAAATTTTCATTAATGAAAATAATAGTTGCATGGATTTACATTGCCTTAGAGATTATTAATGATTCAAAAAATTTAAATGTAAGGATCGGAAGGATTCAGTAAAGAAAATTACATATTTCGTATTTCGTAATTCCTAACAGTTTAAATATATATTTATTTTACAAAAAATATTTTAATTCATGTATAAAACGAAATAAAAAACGCTTATATTATTTCATTTTATAAACATTTCTATTAATTCATTTTAAAAATGAATTAAGAATTGCCTTTTTAAATTCATTTTATTCAACTTTTTTATTTCTTTTTCAACTCTGATTTTAATTCATTTTTAAAATGAATTAAAAACATTTGTTTTAATTCAGAAAAAATTTTTTTTTTAATTCAGACCTTTTTAATTCATGTAGCCCAATATCATTCGAAGCGAGATGAAATAATTTATTTTAATTTCGTTGGTTTTACAGTAGATGAGCAATCAGATGTTTTAGATTTTATTTTGTTTATCACCAATTTTATTGTATGGATTGCGGATATTTTTATTTGGTCATACAAATAGTTTCCTTTGCTTATTATTGTATGATTTATTTGGTAACACAGCGATATTATAATGTTGGTCAACTTCTTAGTTTTTTTTTATTTAGGTACACGAGAGAATTTTATAAATTAAGATTTAATTAATTCCTATTCTAGATACACAGTTGTAGTTTCTTATAGATAATATAGTTTTTGTTTGCTGGCTTTAACTTCAAACAATTTTAGTATAACTTAACCAGTAACAAATGTTGCACTCATTATCACGATTCACAAAACAATTATCACTGACTAAATGTTATAGAAATGTCCAGAATTGTTAATAATAATATAGTCTTTATTTACATTAATGGTTATATTACATGAATATTTTTCTTTATACTTTAATTTACTTTAAGCATTTTAATTGAACAAAATATTTGTTATAAACACTAAACATTAGCCATCTTTGGTTTTTCGTTTACTTGGCGATTTCGTGTCACACAATATATATTTTGGTTAAATTTTAGCGACCAACTCATTATTTTGACTTTCTTTTAACTAACTCCACAAAACGATCAACATCGTTTATATACCTATCGGAATTTGATCACCCATACTAAGACATCATATCGAATGTTGATACACATACAAGCAAATTAAGTAACGACGGGAAATTTCTCCTACACAGCTGATCTACTAAAAATTTTATTTTTAGTACACATAAATTTATAACAGTGTGGCTGCACGGCTATCTATTGTAGTCTTACAACTTTCCACATGAAAAGTGAACTGATATTTTTTTTCATCGGTTATTATCTCAAAATTTTATATACTTGCCATCCATGACACTTAGAGCGTTGAGTTTTAAAATATTTTCAAATTTTATATGTCAAATGAACAAGTTTTCCCTGGCTTTCCACACGGGAGTTGATCTAATAATTAACCAAAAGTAACCTTAAATAAGTTCATTTATTTCATATATGGAGGGTGTTTTGCAGGTGGACCGATAGCGTTTGGGTCATTTGGAAGCTTTCATCCCATGGAACCGATATCCTAAGTCTCACATATGATATTTTTAAGTTTTTTTTAAATTATCAATTATTATCAAAATCTCACCTTTAAATTGTCATAACTTTTTTGTTTGTAGACGTAAAGACACGAAATAACGTTTATGCCCTTTCCAAAGGTATACTACATATCATAGGAATCGTTCACTTTGTGGTCAAAATAAGAGATACCATTTCGCCGGGGCCAGATTTAAGAATATAATTTTTACGTTGTTGTTGTTTTATTGTAATGGTTTTGTTGTGATTGTTCCGTACATTGGTCTATTTCAATATATCTCGAATTAAATACACATTCGTAGGAAATTCTTCCATTTGGCGTCATATCTGTATGACAACGAATATGATAATTCATACTTACTTATACACAATCAACTTCCCAACCACTCCATACTTGTTCTTTCCTTTAACGCTGGATCGCGGATAAATTAGAATTTAATTTGAATTATAGATGGAAGATCTGCAAGAATCGCAACAATCAGTTTCGAACTTAATGAGATTATTGATTTGAAAAAATCAGTCATCTCATCAGGCCGCGGCGACTGACGTTGATATTTTTACATAGGAATATTGTCTATATATAGAACAATACCATGTAGTTGTACTACTAGCAAATTACGTACGCTATGCAGTAATTCGTAGTACAACTACATGGTATTGTTCTATATATAGACAATATTCCTATGTAAAAATATCAACGTCAGTCCCCGCGGCCTGATGAGATGACTGATTTTTTCAAATCAATAATCTCATTAAGTTCGAAACTGATAGTTGCGATTCTTGCAGATCTTCCATCTATAATTCAAATTAAATTCTAAATTAAGAATATAACTTTAAAATTATTGATAAATTTTAAATCAACTTCATTTATTAGATTTTGTTTTATTTATTTATTCATTTATATTGAAATAAGTCTACAAATTTGACTTGAAAAATATTAAATTAAGAATACAAAACAAAATAAATCCGCGTTAGATTTGAAAATTTGAAATATAAAAGTAAAGAAACAAGTAAAAAATCACTGAGAGGCATAAACCTACTTTTAAAATTATCTTTACTTAAACAAAAATCAACTAAAAATAGTTAATTCTATTGATACTTTTACACATTATCTTCACTGGTTCATTATCGCCGTAGTTGGTTCTGCGTCTGTCTAAGTAGAGGAAATCATGATCTCTTAGTTGTCTACCAGGCACATTTATTTTAATTGACTTTAGCACATCCGGTGCGTCGATTAGACCTAGTAGGAGATTACCATTAAATGTACTTTATAGCAATTCGCGTCTATTTTCAAGAGTTGTCAACTTATATGTCTTGCATCCGGCTAAATAAGGTGGTTGTCGCTGTATGTTTACGTGGTATGGTAGATCATGTTCATAAACCCATCCGTCTTTCCAGGCCAAGTAGCGTATAAACTTCTTCTGAATTTTCTCAATAATCTGGATATGATCTTCGTAGAACGGACACCACACATTTACAGCGTATTTAAGCTGGGATCGAACGTAAGCACAATACAGGATCTTAATTGTTTCCAAAATTGTCCCTTAATTTTTAAAATGACCTCCTTCACTCTATATGCATACAAGTTACATTTTTCCTATCTCCAAGGTTGTTCTACGAGGTTGAATTTAATTTTTAATTTTTTTAAATGCACCGCTTATCATTTCAATTAAAATTTCTATTGTGGGTACTTTTGTTGCATACAGTAATTGCTTAGCAGGTCCCCAGACGTAGAAATCCAAAGGTGTGAGGTCTGGGAACCGTGTGAGCCAAGGAATAGGGCCACCTCTACCAATCCATGAGTTTGGGAATGCATCATCTAAGTATGTTCTTACCGTTACTTGGTTATGTGTCTGACAGAATCATCGTCAAAAGCTTGTATTATTCTTCTATCGACTCAACATTATGTTGCCTCACATTCATCCGAGACTCGTGCATGCATACGGAGTGGAGGAAGTCATTTTAAACAAAATGTAATAAATGAAGTTGGCCCCGGCGAAATAGTATCTCTTATTTTGACCACAAAGTGAACGATTCCTATGACATATAGCATACCTTTGGAAAGGGCATAAACTACTGTCTAACTGTTCTCAGAGTTAATTTCAAAATTTGATGGTACCTACCAATCATTATTTTATAATAACCACAAAACCACATGTAAAATGCTATAGAAAAAGTGTTCTCAAAAATTATTTATTTATTTATTTATTTATTTAACCACTACAATTTAACTTTCAACTACACATCACATTTTGAGCATCAAAGCTCATTTATAATGCGATATGCGCAGTCACTGAAAAATCCCAAGATTTTGTCCTTTCCTTAAATGTGTATGGTCAGCTTCTTCATCTACATATCATATTATAACTGGGAGTTGCACTAAGTTTTGGTTTTATGTTCGGCCTTTTCAGGTACCCCATTTGTAAAGCTTAAGATGTGTTAGTTTCTATAATACATAGACCAAAATCTCGTCGATGTGATTACACAGGGCGTAAATTCTGTTCCAGCCACAGAGTGCTTCAGCTTTATTTTGAATAGGATGGTGACACTCCCATCAGCAGCAGCAGGGGAACCGCTTACTTTGAAGTTTTTTTTGTTTCTTTTTATTTTATTTTATTGTTCATTCTCATTCAATAATAACGGCGGATTATCCTGTGAATTTAATGTGTCTTTAAGGATAATCCAAGTTGTTATACAAAATTATACAAAAGTTACAAAATTTTCATTCATAGATTTATAAATAATAAAAATTTAAAAATTAAAGATAACAGAGATTTAGTTCCAAAATAATAGAATATTTGATTTAAAGTAATTTTTAATATTTTTTTAAAATTGTAAGTGTATAATACCCTGCATTATCATTAGTATAATACCCAGCTGTATTTAATACTCTGCATTATCAAACGCCGGAATGTGCGGAAATTATACATTATACCACGTAGATTTGGGTTCAAAGGCGTAATCTAAAAAATTATGAATGATGATGATTTTAGGTGTCTATGTTTATGACTTGTTTGTTGATCGTACGGGTTTTGTGGTTTTCGCATGAATAACTAGTTTTTGTATGGAAAAAAAATTTTGGCGTTTTTGTTCTCGTCGGAGATATAAAAAAAAAGTTGAGGTGGGTTAAGTTTTTGTGATTGGAAAAATAGTCAAGTGCCAAATTTCAATCTGTTCATACAATATTATTAAATATTGAATTTAGAAAGAAAAATAATCCTTAAATTGGTTTTCATTAATATAAAGTGAAGTATTATGTACATTAATTAACAAAATTAACCATAGTTGGTCATAACATAAAAAGAGTGTCAATAATAAAAAATTACTATTGAGTGGTATTGTTGGTTTGATATGAGTCGCTATTGAGTTTTTGCCGGCTGGTGATACGATATAAACTTGAGTGGAACGTATCTCACTTTGTCGAATATGGTATACATTATTATTTGTGGCTCTTCGAATGACAAAGCAATTGTCTAGCTTAAATATACCATTCGTATCGTATGGAAACGGAAAATAATTTAAATACTCTAAATACGGAAATTGGCCATATACATGAATCGTGAAATCGTATAAGCAATATTATAGTGTTACACAAAAATTTCGATTGCCGTAAGTTATTTTTTTTTTGGTGAGTTTGGCTGGCGTCATATTGTGTTCTATGACTAAAACATATGTGAGTGATATTTGGTATTACGGTGGAAAAATCAACGCAGAGGTGCTGTTAACCAACGGCGTGAATGAAATTTTTGGAACTCGTGGTTTCAACGTCGAACAACAAGCAGTGAGACATTTTGGATGTTATTTGGATAACATTAATTAAATCAAAGGATCGAGTACCGCTAGGCATTACAGTGGTATATTTTGCGGTTTAAGTTGTCAAGGCAGAGCAGCAGTTTCTTCGTGGAAAGTTCTGGATGGAACACAGCATGCCATATTAATAATGGAAGCATTTTTTTGGTTGCTAAGTTCATTTTTCTTTAATAAATTATTTGTTTCTTAATTTCTTAATTATTATATTTATTAATTTAATTTTGGTTTTGGGTATTGATTAATTTTAATTTTCTTTTTATTAATTCTCATAAAATCATTACTCTTGTGTTACTGTTTCTAATTGCTGGTCAGCGACGCTCAAGCTGGCGTTCCAGGGTTTCAATTTACTTGCAAATTGTTTCATTTAATTTAGTAAAAAGTTTCGCTCTAATTATAAAATGTTTCACTTAATTTGCAAATACGAGTACATAGTTTCGTTTAGTTTGCAAAAGTTTGCATTTAATTTGCAAAAGGTTTCATTTATTGTGAAAAACCTATACGATCCAATTATGACACTTTACACGTTAAATTTTTAGAAATTCTCAAATTTTGTATGCACGATATATTCAAGCGAGATAACCCATGCTTTTCACATAAAAAAAACTGAAATGGTTTTCCATGAGTAACCAACACTAAATTAAGTTATTCCATCTACCAATTAAGACACTTTAAACGTTGAATTTCGATATATTTCAAACGAGTTTTCTAGGCTTTTCGCATGAAAGGTGACCTAAAATTTTCCAGAGATAGCGATTACTAAGACATTTAAGTTATTTTACTTTTCAACAATGACTTTAAACTTATATTTTTTAGGTATTTTCCAATTTTGAATGTATGAATATCAAGTTTCCCAACAGGAAAATGAAATTTTCCGAACATTAAATAATGCTATAAAAAAAATAGTTTAGTGTTTTAGATTTAACAATTTGAGTTGAATTTTTTTTTATTTTTGTTGTAGAAAAGACATTTTTGGTATACAAAAAACTTTCGGTTAAAAAATATCGACCGAAAAATGTCGGCTGATGAGACATTGATATTTGACAGAACAAATTATATTTTTCACTGAGATTTCCAGGACCTTGTCTGCATTATCGATTTTATTTTAGTTTCGGCTGGACTAACTTTAACACGTGTCTAAGTAGGAGGATCAGAAAAAGTTTTAAAACAATGTTGTGGTATTGCAGATTATAGCAGAAGTAGTGCGGGACCAAACCAAAACTATGCTATCGTATAGATAGAAGATTTTCTTGAAACTGTGAAAACCGTAGCAAAATTTGAATTCAAACAAAATATCTTCCTTCCTCTCTTTAAAGAAATAATATAGAAAGATTTCCATACAACCACACGTTTTGATTTCCACAACTTACTACACCCAGTTAAATGGGACAAGGCCACCTATTTTCTCTAGTACTTAATATAAAACTTTCATTTACACATAGCTATGAATAAGAGAAATCACTTAGACGGGAAAGTAATGCCGGACGCGGATAGATATCCAACACCATAAAATTCGAATTTCGCACGATTCATAAACGTAATGTAGAATTTTTGGAAATACATGAAAATTAATTTTGAAGAAAACTTTCACAATTTGCTCTTCCAAACCAGTACCATGATTTATTAATTTAAGATTTTAATAAAACTTACTTAATGAAGCATACGGACATTTTCGATAATGAGAAATTAATTTTTAATTTATAATTGTGGTTACGGTTCACATCGAAATATATTCGCTAATGCCACATAATAAATTAACATGAACATGTGTAATTAAGGTCAAAAGAAAATTGTTTTAGTTTTCCTGTCTTGTTTTAATAATACAAATAATTTTTTTTTTGTTTCTGCAATTTTATGATTAATTACTTATTAAAGTGTCATAAAAGGTTATACGGAGTAAAGTTTTATTTGTGTACGATATGTACGAAATCTTATATAATTCTTCGAAAGGAAGGTTTAAAAATTTTTAATGGATACAAATAAAAAAATCAATAGGAAATACTAAATAGGGTGGGTGAAAATTGGTTATTTTTTATATATTTTAGTAGTTGAAGTTAGAATAACACTATAGTTATTTGACATTATGTAATATGTAGGAGGTAATTTAATAACATGGTTATTATATTTTCATTTATTGACCGCAGTATTGATAGCACTGTAAATATCAAAGCTTTATGTTTGATGCTCACGTGCTTGTTTGTACAAAAATCTAATAACTAATTTAGTTTTGTTGAGTTAGTTTAATTATTAAATGCCGGATTGCTTTAAGCGCCGCTAATTGTCGCTGTCTTCTTTACAGCCCATGCGATTTGTTCGACCAAATTGAAATTTCATGTTTAAGTTTTTTTCATAAATTAGGAGATACTAGTGGATTTTGGCAAAAATGGCAGCTTCCATAGAAGCTTCGTTTTTGGTAAATATTTTGGAAACTTTAGCATTTACGACAAAGACGATTATTAACTAAAAGATTCTAAATTAAATTTGCAACGATATCGGCTTAAATTTGTTTTCTAAAATACCAACGGATGTAACGTGTTTAACACAAAAAACTGTGTTTCATCAAAATTGCGGCCTTTGTGAAGCCCAGGCGGATTAACTGGTTGGTTGAAATTAGGATTGGGTGAGGTAGATTACACAATGTGATCACATGGGTAGTAGATTACATAGCAATTTTCTGGATCCCTGATGTCGACAACCTAAGGAATGACATTAAAATATAAATTTTTCATTATTTTTCTTTATTTTACGTAAGTTAGCCTGACACACTTGATACCTAGCTAATAGGTAATCGTCTTATTATCTAAGGGGCAAAATAAATTTATATTTCGATATTATAACACGTAAATTATTAGTTAGTACAAAAAATAAGTGGCGATGTTAGTATGATTCGTTAGTACCGGCTCATACGTTGACCTAACCTAACACTCATTGCCCATAAAGGAACACGTGAAATTTGATCTTAATCGACTAAGAAATATACAATTTTCTTGTCATTTGACTTTATCCTACAATTTAATCCAAGAATCGTTCAAAAATTTCATTTACGGCAAATTCATCGTGTTCCGCTAATAATTAACCGTACGATCGTATTCGAGAAATTAATGATAATATAATTCTAGATTCATAATCGACTAAAAGATTCCATTCTACCTTTTGCAGTTTTAAAAAATGTCGTTTTGAAAAATGCAGTTTTGAAAAATGCCGTTTTGAAAAAAGTCATTCCAAAATTTGCCGTTTTGAAATATGTCGTTTTTTGAAATGCCGTTTAAACCCTTATGCCGTTTTAAAATATGCAGTTTTGCAAAATACAATTTTGTGTCTTATGCAGTTTTTAAAAATGCCGTTTTGTAAAATGAAATTTTAAATTATGCCGTTCTGAACGAATTTCGTTCATACCAGCTGTTTATAGAGGATACAAAAAAAAACGCGCCTGAGTTTTAATCAAAATTTGCCGAAGAAATAAATTAAGTTTAAAAAATCACCAAAACATTTCTAATTGGAGATTGATAAATCTGACCTAATTTTGCAGTTTAGGCTGCGTACCAATTGTCGGGTAAAAGTTAATTTAGTAGATTTTTCGGTAAATTCATTTATTTTTTAAAAAATGTATGGTAAACTGTTCGAAAAATCTGTACTAAAAACGATTTTTAATCTGTACTAAAAACGAGTTTTACCCGACAATTGGTATGAAGCCTTACTACTGAATATCAGGCATGATTTGTTTTTTGAATAACATATAGACATCTTTCGGCGACTAGCATGAACTGACCACTAATTTAGTGAGAAATTTTAGCAGAGTTTTTTTTTTAAAACAGTTGTTTGATATCGCGATAGCTTAAGTCAATTTTTGTCAAATCCAAAAATTAAATCTGTTTTTTTAATTAAATATCTTAGATGAAATTGCATATCACAAAGAATTCGCCGAAAATGTTCGCTGGTTTGCTCGTAATATTTTTTTGTGATACATAGAGGGCTGTGTTATTTAAATACATTTTGCATTCGAAAAATTAAGTTTGAATAAAAACGCGGCTTATCAACAAAAAAATCGACGGCAGGCACATAATTAAAACCTCTAATACTTTGTGCTTCATGCCAATATTTTCGACTAAATTACCGACTAAAATCTAACGCCGATTTTTTTTTTCTAACTTGATGGTCGGTTCCTACAAATTATTGATACGTGTCTCTAGGGTTCAGAAAACAACATGTCTTATATTTGAACCTGCCAACCTGGTTCAGATTTGTCACTAACCGATTCGAGATTTTGGAAATTGTTAATTGAACAAGGAAGTCGGCGTCTGGCGCAGTTTAAAATAACTTCATGTTAGTCCATACCAGTTATCAATAGATGGCGTAAAGCTTGTGAAATTATATTCTAATTCGTTAATTTAATTGAGCTTTATCAATTATCGAAGTATTTATTACCGATGGTAGATAATAACAATTTAGTACTAAATATTAAACCCAATACGCGTTATAGATTTAGTAGAAATAATTAGTAGCTAGTAACGGCTATTTAGTAAGTCATTTAGACTGAGTGTCTAGAAGCTGTTTTGTTTTCTTCTTTAAATTATTTTCGTACATTTTATCTCGTTTTAAAATAATTTCAAAAAAGTAAAGCAACCACTTTATGAATATACCCAGAAAACATTTGGAGATACCCATCATAAAGCTAATGTTTATGTTTCGGTAGGAGTGGTTGCCTTTAAAGATAAACCATTTTTAATCACAGCCACTGTCACGCCTTCTGTAATCACGATATAAACGGCATAAAAGCTGATCAGTTCATGTGATTATTCCTTCCAGAAATTTATGTTTTCTTCTAAGTAACATTTACTTAATGTCTCAATATAATGTTAGTTCACAACAATTATATTCCAGATCGCCGGATAGAATTCATCCCCTCCGGAGGCAAAGTGGTCAGCATGGTCCCGGGTTCAATTCCCGGTGGTGACAAGGAAAAAATTTCACGGCTGGTTTAGGATGAATGAATTAATCACTCATTATCCGAAATGAAAATATGATTATGAAACCTCATTTGAGGCGGCCAAATCCCTTGATGGGATATAGTGCCAGAGAGAGAGGGAGAGAGTGATAGAATTCACCACTACTAAACGCAATAATAAATAAAAGCCACGCTTTAGGACAAAAATTTGCTTCTGGGTAAGCAATTCTAGCATCAGATTCGAAATCGGATGCAAATTAGCCACTGGACAAAGACAAACAGGAGCTTTGTTATGTCAAAAATTTAAAAAGTAAAAATTATTCATACCCTAGATAATGTCGATAGCTGGATCAATATTTTAGTCAGAATAACTTTAAGAAATGTCTAAATCTCGTTATGGAATGGATTTGAACTTGGTGGTGTGGCATCAAAAAATCGACTCACAACACAATCAACATTAACAATCAACATCCTCAAATCATACCAAGGATGATTCAAAAATTGATTTGGTTTTCGTTGGTTTTCAAATTCATGGACGAAATTTAGTAGATTTAATAATTCCAGAAGATGATTAGAAACCAAATTGTGATATTGGCTTATACGAGGAGGTTGATAACAAACGTCATATACCTTTCTGAATATGGTGAAATCAAACTACAAGTTAATCAATAAAATTGGATGTCAAAACTGGAGGGCCAGACCGAAGGACTAAGATGGATGTAAGAACATTGTGCAGGCTGCAAAATTAATTCGTGCTTTGTTACGCTAGCTTTTTGTACAGCCTTTACCAAAATTATTAAGCACCCCTATAAAACACGCCCAACTGAACCATAGTAAAACAAACTTATCTGTTTTAGTAATACTGCACGCGGCGTATTCAAATCTTAATTTAAAACAATAGATAATGTATTTTAAGTTCCCATAAAACAATCAGCGGATACTGGTTCTCACAAATAGAGAGTGGAATCCTTTGAACTCGCTGCAGTTCTATCGGACATTGGAAAGTAGAATAGTTCTCAAACGGCAAGAAGAAGACTCACAGAAGCTGGCTTAACATCTGTAAAGTGAGGACAATCCTCTGCTGTCCGAGTAAATTATATCGAAGAAGATTGGTTCGATAAATTCAATTTTGAGGTAAGTTTTTATATCATCGGTATACAACAACAACAACAATAACTAGTTATTTAGTTTACTTTTATGAAACACCACCGATCTTACATTGAGTGCTTTTTAAATAATTTTAGATATTCGGAACGCCATTAATACCATCCAGATTGTGTGGTACCTGATGTCAAACATGGCGGGGGCAGCATTATAATCAGGGACTGCATGGGTGATGATGGGGCCGGTGAAATGTTCGTTTGCCGCATGAACAGTCAAAAGTACATCAATATGCTAGACACATGTCTTTTTGACGTCGTTGACGCGCATTTTTTGTGGCACCCGCCGTTGAAGTATGTTGAAGGGCAAGACACGGGAACACAGCATTACATCAAAAGCAGCGTTAAAGAACGCTTTGACGAATGAGTGGGACGCCATTACTGCAGCTGAGTGCACAAAACTAGTACGCAGCATATCCCAAAGGATTGCTGAGGTGATTAAACCAAAGAATGAACCTAATAAATGTTAATTAAAATTTTATTTTTTAGTCAATATATGAATATGGGCAACAACACTAGTGTCATCCCGAATGTATGTAATGCAGTAAATTATAGGGTACATAATACTTTTGGCCTAGACTTTTTTTTGATTGATTGATTGAAATGTGCGACCAAACCTAAGTAAGATTCCCGGTTGTTGCCGCATACTCTTTTACATATAACAAGATGGAGGGATAAGAAAGGTTTTATTATTATTCAGCAATCAGCATCCAAAAAAAAAAATTATAATCATAATTAAAATTTATAATTAATTAAGCTGCAGTAAATTTCCTGAAAAAAATGTCATTATTATGAGTTAAATTACACTTGAATAAAATAAATTTTATGTTGTGTTTAGTATTAAATAAATTAATTTGGTTCACTTTCACCCTTTGAGGACGGACCTTCAAATTTCTAGAACTTTTAAATTTTTTTTTGGGAATATTAATAAAAGTATACTAAATAACATGTATTTTAAAGACATTTATTTTATTTTTGTCAGATAAGTGGTTTATAGGGTGATTTCATTTTAGTACCACTAGGAACTGAAAGGTATAAAACAAAATGAAAAAATATTTCAATATGTCTTTCAATTAAAATTAATGTTAACATAAAATCATAAGAGACAATAAATTAAAATAATTTAGTGTCCAAATAAATTACTAAAACTATAAATAAATTCAAAATATTTCCATTTTGTGTGAAATATTGCAAAACAGTTATGTTTTGCAGTTAAACACAAACCAACATTGCAGGTATTGTACATCCAACGTGTTCTTCGCGTTTCTCCAGAAGAAGTGCACTGATGGCAACGTCTGAAAAAAAATTTAAAAATTTAATTTAATTTACACAAATGAATTCTAACTGTTATATTTACACGTGTGAGTAATTTCTGTATATGCTCAACAACAATGTATTTTACGCATGCGCCAAATGGTTTCAATTCAGTACAAGTAGTTCGCAAGAGAAAAATCATTTTGTATATGGTTTCATTCTGATACCGCTTGTACGCAAAGGGACACAAATGTACACAAATTAAATTAAAATAAATTAAAAGAAATCGAATCCAAAAATCACCAAATATTGTAGTACTGGTATCAAAGCAGTAAAGGAACACACGACCTTTTTATCTTCAACGGATATAATCTTTGTGAATCTGTTGTTTTATTGGATTTATTTATAAAAAATAGTAAAAAAAAAATTATATAATGTGAAAGTCACAAAGGTGATAAATTTTTCCATATATTCCGGACAGCTCGCGCTAGAGCGCTCAAATTGTTTATTTCTCAATTAGAGTTCCCCGCTCCATACCATTTGCGGGCGGTAACAAACTTTGTGAATAAATTTTATTCTTGTGAAGTGAGTTTAGGTTTCGTGTGGAAACGATTACTTTGCCAAAACCTCCTTGCTTGGTGAAACATCCTCATACATGGAGCTAGTGCGGGTGCTTCACAGTTCGGACAATCCTTTTTTGGCCTCTAGTTGGCCAAACACACCTTTTAACATTAAAACTGCAAAAGGATGACTCATCGGTCAACACAATATTCGTAAAATATTTGTTTTTATGTTTATTCGCCCACTGTAGCCGCTTTTCCATGTATTTTTGTGTTACCAGCGCTTTGACCAAAGTATTTCAATATACGTAGCCATGTTCCATTATTCTATTTCGTATTGATGTTTTCGGTATAATAATATTCTTTTTCGCCAATTTTTCCACAGCTGTATCCAGCGTAAGCGAAGAATTTTCATCAAATAACTGTATGATGGCCTCATCCTCCTTTTTTGTAGTAGTTCGCAAATCGTCAATATTTTTACACATTGAATAATATACAATGCTCTTCTGTACAAATGTTTTCAAGTTTTTGATGTATTTTGCTGCTGCTGCAACCGACATTTTTGATCCTATCCAGCCATGCTACACTATAATTTGGTTTTCTGGATTCAAACTATTGCGCAATAGATTTTAATTTTTAATTTTAAACCCTTATTTTAAATTAAATCATTAATTTTTTTTGTTTTGTTTTATTCTGTTTTCTCGAAATTAAAATTTAAACAAAAATCTACATCTCAAAAATGTCCGTAAATTTTTTTATTTTCATTTCAATTTTTTTCATTTCGGATTCACGGTCAAAATTTTTACGTCACAGCTGCGTAATAAAATTTTTGTCCGTGAATCCGAAATGAAAAAAATTGAAATGTAAATAAAAAAATTTAAGGACATTTTTGAGATGTAGATTTTTGTTTAAATTTTATTTTCGAGAGAAAAGATTAAAACAAGACAAAAAAATTTAATGATTTAATTTAAAATAAGGGTTTAAAATTAAAAATTAAAATCAATTGCGCAATAGTTTGAATCCAGAAACCAAAATTGTGTGTAGCATAGCTGATCGGATATGCACTTCAAAACGCCGCTTCAATTCGTTTTTTATAAATCGCACTCATTTCTTTCATACACTCAGAGAAAAACTCGGGTCAAAAGAAACAAAAATCTGAGTCTGTTTTGCCAAAAACTTTGTGATTCTCGATCAACCAAACCTTTTAGTTAAAAAAACGAACAAGATCTTAGTTGAATAAAATTTTAATTTAAAATAACCAAATCATGGTTATTTAATCTTTAACTTAGTTAATATAACCAAAAACATTTGGTTAATTTAGTGGATAGAAATGGAAAATAATTGGTCACACACACACTAACTATTTTGTTAAATTAACCAAGGGAAAAAATTATTTTACTAATGACTTGTTAATTCTACCAAATTTTCTTGGTAAATGTAACAAAAATGGTGGTAAATGTTCCAAACGTTTTAGGTTGAACACATTACATCAAGGTGGGTGGGGTTACCAAACCAACACATTGGAAGTTTGATTTCGAACTAATGAAACGTTGAATTTTTTATATTAAAAAATTCGGTCGTGTCAACAGACTGAAGTGATCAAACTACAAAAATACTGAAAATACTTTCACCTTATATTCAAAGTATAATCACAATGCTTTAGCGAATTTTATTGATTTGCTAGAATTGAAGTCTTAGTTTATATGACAAAGTCAAAATAACTAATTAAGATAAACCAAAATACTTGGTTAGTTATAAAAAAAAATATTGTTCACCTAACAAAATTTGTTTTGCTTAAATTAAACAAAACTACGTACCAACATCCTGGTAACTCAAATTGCACTCACTTTTTGTAGTAACCAAGTAAGAAAATACCAAGTTTCTAAATTAAACAAGAAATTTGATTTATCTAGCTCAGAATTTTGTGTTTAAACAACCAAATTAATTTAACTAAGTATTTGGTAGTAATCTTTTTTCTGAATGTATATGTTCTTCGCTAAACAGTTACAGTTAAACTAATTATTTCTTTAGAGCGTCAAAGAGGAATCAATAGAAAATCAATGAAAGCCCCGCCCATATTTGTTCCTATAGTTTTAAATACACTTATGCCGAACACGCTCTTGGTGAACCTACTATATAACACAGGTTCCTCAATAACCAGAAAAGGCAGTAGGCCAGGCCTACCTAGGTATCCACATGTTATCGAATAACGATGTTTAACTGAACAACGGAGACATGCAGCTTGACACGACCGATTTCACCTTAAATTAGAAATACTTGTCAGGCTGATATACTATGTACGTTGGTGTGTCCATAGACAGATATTAATAAGTAAAGTTGGATTTGCGTATAACCGATACGTGGAATCGGAATTTCTAATACATATAAGGTATATTTTGGTTGATACTCAGATTTCGATCTTCATAATTCGACTCGAAATAATCCTTGAACTGTTTGTGTCATAAGATTTGTAAAAATAATGTTTCTATCGGTGATAAGTTTGAATTTGGGAGTGCCACTGATGGGCGGTATTTGACTACCTAAGATTCGTTTACATTTTAAATCTATAAATTCAGCTATAAATTCAGCCTGCCAGTTAACTTTTTTCTATAAAATTTTACAAAAATTGCAGGAAAT
Organism: Nephrotoma flavescens; assembly: GCA_932526605.1. Classification (NCBI taxonomy): domain Eukaryota; kingdom Metazoa; phylum Arthropoda; class Insecta; order Diptera; family Tipulidae; genus Nephrotoma; species Nephrotoma flavescens. The sequence goes on along the minus strand of OW052220.1, from coordinate 246,265,779 downwards.
ATTTTAAGTAAACAAATGAAAAACAACTAATTAAGTCAATCTATTTAAAAGTTGAATATAACTTGTTAATAAAATTATTACGCGATAAACGTTTTTCTCGATAGTGTGATATCTCTTTGTCGAAATATTATATAATGAAAATTGCTTTTTATTTATAAAACAATTTTTTGGTGAGGGGAGGGAGGCTCTTCTATATTTCCTTCTACATAAAAATATTGACTTTATATCAAACGGATAATGTTGAGAAAAGTAAATTAAGTTATGTTGACTTAAGTTGGTTGCTCTATATACAAAAAAATTAATTTCTTAGGTCACGCAAAGTGTCATGTAGAATAACAAGGACTTGAGATTTGATGGTTTATATAATGTGTTTATATGCGAAGAAGGATATTGAATATCCGGGAAAGGTAATTATTTAATCTATTTTAAGTGGTTTTAATATTGATGTACACTGTGGTTAGAAACAAAGAATTCATAAATACAAAAACTAATTATATCGTGAAATTTTTGAAGAGAATGTCAAAATTTATTTTGGATAGTAAATTTTGAATGTGCTGTTTTTAGAAGAAATATTAATTCATATTAAGTGCATTTCAGTTATGACGAGTACGAAAATCTCTGTAACCATTAAGGAGCAAACACATTTTAATACATACATTTTATGCAGATTGCAATATGTGCTCTGTACCCGTATCTATATTTATGCAGAACAAAAAAGGTAACATGAAAATGACTGAGTGCATAAGTAATTAGAATTAATTGAATGGCATGGTGTTGTTTGGGTTTTGAAAAATTACACAATGAGGAGTTTTTTTTAAATGATTTTTCTTCTCCATTATATGCTTGCTGTTTGTGTTCCTCCATAAATTACAAGTAGGAGTTTATATATGCGAAGCAAAAAATTGTACGATGAAGGATTCTCTCCTTGTTCGTATAGTCGATTGTTGTGTGTTTTGCGATAAAGTAGAAACACTTTTGTTGGTTCTGTTGTTATTTTGTTTTTAATTGAGTTTAAGTATGATTTATTTTTAAAATTTACATTTACATTTTAAACAAGTAGACCACGTTTAGCGCGACCGTAAACTGCACAGCTGTATGATTAAAAATATTTTCTATTAACTACCCCTTGATTCGAACCAAAATTTGGATTTGTAGTTCTATTACTGAATATTTTTTGAGAACTTTTCTTTAATTTTATTTTTTTAAAGTCTGCTATGCTAACTTCAAGGCAGCCATGTAACATTAAATAAATGAAAATGGACAAATATAAAAAGTATTTCATAATCGTCCGTGATATTAATTTATTTGAGATTTTTTTCCGCTTTACGGACAAAATATTATTTTTAATGACACCCATACAATGTTTACTAGTCGTAGAAAATAAAGAGGCTATTTACTCACAATATTTTTAGAACCCCCCATTTTTAACCCCAGCGTTCTGGTGTAAAAATACATAAACCCTTACAAAAAAAAAATGAGAAATTCCTTAGGTCTCTTTTTGGCAGCTTGGTTTCGTACTGATAAAAAGATGGTATGCACATCATTTTTACACAAGAACCCTGGGGTTATGAATGGGGGGGGGGGGTGTTGCATTTTTCTACTTTTTTAGTTGTTTTAATATTTTGAGTAAATTATTTTCTACGACCAGAAAGATGGTAAACATTGCTGAAAAAATCTCAAACAAATGGAATGGATTTGAATAAAAAATTTAAAAAATAATGTCAATTTGATAATACTTAGTTACAAATGTAAGTCAAAGTTTTAAAAGCACCATTCAATATTAAAGTGTCAGTAAAACTTTGACCATATCAAAGTATTTAACTGGGTACTGGCATATATCAAATGAAAGCTCAAGAAGTGGTTTTTTATTAATATTTACTATTTCAAAGTTATCTCGACCCATCTGCAATAGGAGAAGGTGGAATAATTTTACCACGAATTTATTTTTTCTACGGAATGATTTAAATTTGATTATAGGATTCTTTTTGTAAGAGTGCCTACTGTCGTTATATTTGAAAGCTTTAGCTCTTCTCCCATTGAGTACGGAATGACCGAGAGAAACAAGAAATTATGATTGTGAATACAGAATTATAGCAATCATAAAATACAGATAGGCATAATTAACTGTCCAACTATATGTCTAAGCGCTTTTAAATAATAAAAAGCAAATATCAATTTAAGCCGCATTATCATTCCTCACAATTCATCGTCAGAACATTGTCCAATCGTCCTTGATATTGATTATATTGATTCTATTGAATATATTGATTATATTGACCATGTTGATTATATTGATTATATATTGATTTGATATTGAGCATATGGATTAAATATTGATTCTATTTAATATATTGATTATATTTATGCCAATTATACAACTCACAGGATGGACTGCGGCGGGATTTACATTCGATTTTAATGTAGTACGTATTATGGAAAATACGATCAAATGCGAACGAATGATGATAATGCAGTCCGTAAAATTAGTTAGTATTATTGAATCCGCAAGTAAAACGCACTCTATATAAAAAATGACATTTTAAATATGTACGCATTAGTTTCACTGTGCGACGGTGGTTTATTTGTTTTATTTGTTTATTTTTTTTTATTTGATTTTAAAATTGAGAATAATAAAACGTAAGATTTAAAATAAAAATGAACAATTGAAAATTATCAGCCCGATTATAGAACTCGCCGGATTAACCGCGGAGTAAATTTCATTCGATTTTGACGTTTAACGTATTATTGAATACGTCGAATGAAAAGTGAACGAATGATGGTAATACAGTGTAAAATATTGGTATTATCAAATACGCGCATGAATAGCACTCATATAAAAAGTGTCATTTCCAATATGCAACATATTTATTGCGGATATGAAACTGTCTGGTGTGGTGTTGTTAAAAAATTGTTATAAATCATGGAAAATTCCACCAATAAAACGTAAGTTATGGATTACAATTAAATAGACTAAATTATTTAAATTTTTGTTTATAATTTAGGAAACGTACAACAAATCGCGCTCAATTTTCGAAGATAGTTGAAATCATGAAAAAACATCCGGACATAGTAAGAAATTACACGAAATCTGCTATAGAAGAAGTGCAAGAGATTTGGCAAAACCTTAGGGATGAGGTAAACAGCTTGGAACCCCCATAAAAGAAACACCGAATGGAAAAAGGTTAGTTGAAGGATTTAGTTAGGTTAGGTTTAATACAAATGTTCATAAATTAAAATTTTAGGTATGGAGTGACTACAAGTCGTCACTAAAAAAGAAATTGGCACACAATAAGCGTGATTTTACCAGTTCTGGTGGCGGTGGTAACACACAATATGATTTCACCCCTCTAGAGGAGGAGGTTATCCATCTTATTAGATTAAAGGATAGTGTCGATGAAGGGACGAACACCCAAAAGTTTGGAGTTCCACACAAGCGGACATATAACGAAGTCAAAAATAGTACACCCTTAGTCACAGAAATTGCAAATGTCGGAGATTTCGGCGAATCTACAGAAGGCCTCGCACCTGACACCTCAAATAATCACGAATTAAACACCGAGGAACGAAATCAGAGACAAATTTCACAGTCCAAAGGACAAAAACCTGTAAAGCTCATCGAAAAACAAATTAATGTACAACAAAAGTTTTATGAAAGTGTCGAGGGGTTTATCAAAATACAAAATGAGCGGTCTGCAGATATGGTATTCAATCAAAAGAAATATGACCATAGACCGACTTGCTGATCGTCAGAAGACGAATAACAAGATTTTGCAAGAGCAGCTCGCAGAACAGAAGAGCCATAACTGAAAATCAAATGAAGATGCAAAACCTCGAAATTGAGATAAATTAATTTTTAATTGTGATAATTATAAAACTACCCACGAAGGCTGTTCATATTGAAAATAAAAATAAAATATAATTTCAAACAAAAAAGAAAAACTACATTCAATATTTTAAAATTCATTATTTGATTCCTTAACTCATTTGCATCTGTATAATAATTTTGCTCTTCTTTGGAATTCGTTTCATCAATGATATTTTTTATTTCAGTTTCGTCTTGGATCTGTGATTGCCCGTATTCTGGAACATCTAATTGAATGCGTATTTTGTGTAGCGCTGCTGCAACATTTATAATCCTCACTGATTTTTCTGAGGAATAATGGAACTGGCGGGCTTTATTTTGAAGACATCTGCACCACCCTTTCCATACGCCTAGTGTCCGCTCCATAATATTGCGGCCCGAACTATGACCCTTATTAAATCGGGCTTTTGGTGTGTGAATGCCAGCATTTCTGAAAAGCGTAATAAGCCAGGGCAATAGAGGGTATTCAGCATCACTTTTTAAACATAAATTAAGCGCTTGCATTAAAAATCAATTTATCAATTTATAAGATAAAAAAATACTCGTACCGATGAACAGATGAACGAATTGTGGCACGACCCTGAATAGGTATCATCTACACACCGGATTTCCTGTTAGTGGTCACAAATTTTAAAACAAAATTATGTAAAAGGAGAAACAATCAAAAATCAACTTCTTCGCATTCAGACGGAAAGTAGCCTTTCCGGTTATAAAATAAATGTCCTGTGTCTCCTGGTTGCTTCGCGATTTTTATGTGGGTCCCATCAATACACATTACAATACCCGGAATTTTCGATTTTGCGAAAATTTGTAATCTCGCTTCTGTTTTTTGAGAAATATGGCAAAATTTAAGAGATGAGTTGACCTCGCTAGGGCCCCTAATTAAAGAAACCGCAGAGTGGAAAAAGGTTAGACATATATTTTTGGTTGAATAGAAATATTTATGTATATTAATTAACACAATTACAATATTTAATTAATGTTTGGAGTGATCATTAATCGTCGCTTAGAAAAAAAATTCTCTCATGAAAAGTGAGAGGTAAAAAGTACTGGCGGCGGCAGTAACACACAAGTTGTCTTCACCCCTCTGGAGTAGGAAGTGATTACACTTATTTGCTTGAGAGGTGTTATTGAAGGAGGACTAACGAACTCGCAAAAGTTCGGAGTTCCGCGCAAGCGGACATATACCAGTGCGAACAGTATCTCAATGCAACTCCCACCTACAGTATCAGACGAAATAAATCCACCAGACTGAAGCGATCCAGACAATCGAAATCATTAAAGTTGTTGGAAAAACAGACAGCTATCCAGCAAAAATTGTCGGGCAATATAGAAAATTTTATTGCAAATGGAAAAAATTATTATTATTATTATTACCAATAATTATTAATACTGTTATAAAAAAAAAATATAAAAACTATCTGGGTGTTGAGTGAACACGATGTGAGGTAATAAATTAGGGGCAAATTCGTGGTGATATAAAAAAAAACTTTAAAATAAAATTATGTATGAATCTGTATAGCTATGTATAGAAAAATTTATTATAAGAATACGCAACAAAATGTATGGTGAACAATTATAAACCTTGTGAATAAAATTTGCTGAAATTATAAACTTAATAAAAGTTATGAATAATAAAAATCCACGCTTAATTATTTGCTAGTGATCATAAATAGTATATTCTAAACCCAACCACGTGCAATACCGAGGAAAGTATAGTATTCCATACCCTACACTTAACCCCAATACCCCCAATACTATCATCGTCATGAGTTACGGAAAATAAATCATCGGTATAGTGCATTAATTGCGGAATAGTTTGTAATGTGGATTTGTCACCAATAATAAAATCTACCCAAATACGGTATACCATTGTGAATGAATGTCAACCGGAGTCTACCTTATGGATACCGCCAGCTGAATTGGATACTCCGCTAGAACGAGAATACGGTGTAAAGGTAAACTTATTCTGATTAATTATAACATTAAGTTTAAGATACCACCTATCATCGTAGTTAATTTATATTAGAAACCACGAATTGAGCTAACGTATCCTTTTAAGTATAACTTTTTTTAATTTTATTAGTATGTATGTATTTATTATGTAAGCATAACACAATCAAGTAATCAGGTGCGCGCACATATACGTAAACAATTCGAGCGCATGTCTTTTTCCTTCGTTCTTTGTGAAAAAAAAAGAAATTAGTAATTAATGTAATAAATTTTGGTTGGAATTAGTGATGCTACTTGGAAACTTAGCGTGTATATAGTTTTTAGAAACCAGGCACAATATTTGTAACTGGCACTACTAAATTGTTTCGGAAATTTGGACGAACCCGCCTAAGACGAGCAACACCCGAAAATAGAGCCTGGTATCCGAAACAAGCGGGCGGTTACAGTACTAGTCAGTAACACCAGAGCTCGATATCACCCGATATCGGCGGATGGTTTGAGAATGTGCAAGCCTTGGGTAAAGAAGACCGTTATTTACCGCCAACTAGAAGGGCCAGTGTATAAGATGCCTTCACGCGAAGAGCACTGCGAGATGTCTTTATTAGTGCATGCCGAAAAGCCATCCAATCAATGCCAGGTGAGAGCAATGATGCCTACTACTTGTATCCATCCGTTGAAGAACAATCGTTGGTTGATGATGTTACCGCAGGAATCGGCGTACGATCTGCTATGCCAAATGCAGACCAAAACAATCACCCTTCAAGGTAGTGGGATACTATCTTTAACGCCAGGTTGCAGTTTGAGGGGTCATCATGGATAATAACCGCTCAACTCACGTACAGTACAAGCGGATATGCCGATATAGTACCACGGTTCAATCTGTCACATGAAACCAAGAACCGCCCACTGTTACTCAGCGCTGAAATTTTTTATGTCGAAATTCGGAGTTGCAGCAGACCATTACTGATTTAAAACAGAACGAGCCTTGGTCGCAAATCAACCTGCATCATCTGGGAAAATATACCGTTACATCCACGGCTCTGTTACTAATCGTGGTGCTTTTACTATTGGAATGCAGACTCCGAAAACGGCAGCGGGGACCTGCTCGCAAACCTGAGAGAAGTGGAGTAGCCAGACACATTAAGAACTCAACCCAGGACCCATCGGGAAAACTTAGTTTAAATTAAGAAAATACCAAACAGTTATCATGTAGATAGGATAGTAGTAGGTTAGAAAGTATAGTAAAAATTTAGTTAGCCACGAGTTTCCCGTGTACCTAAGAAAAAAAGAAAAAAACGGGGAAAAGGGAGAAGGAAACTTGTGAGTATTAAGATTAAACTTAGTATTATAATAATTTAGACAATAACCTACAAAATTTAATATAATTATTTTCAGTGAAAAATAATTAGTATAATTGCCCGGCTGGCTCAGTCGGTAGAGCAGGCAACCAGCTCTGTGAGTAATCATCTCAGGGTGTGGGGGTTCCCCACGTTGAGCTGCCAAAACTACTTTACTCCTCCCGTCCTTTCCAAATAGGGCATGAGATTTCCGTTCATCTCAGGGTATGGGTTTCCCCACGCTGTAACGGAATGAAATCACATTCCGTTCCCAAACACACCCCATTAAATTTTCATTATTTACCTAACATGCCTTGGGAAATATTATTCCCAAATATATCTAAATTAAATGACCGGCATGTCGATCCTTTCGAATTGTGTTATGCTTTATCAACTGCAAGCCATTGAACTTATCTACATGAGATATTTTCTATGGGAATTTCGCTCAGATAAAGCATAAGTATTATGTGTTATACGGTTCTCTTATGCTAATAAATTGAAGATAACAACTTCACCAAAAAAATGCATAATTAGGTCAAATATCCCTCGTTTACCGTATGCTAAGTAACTTTGTAATGACTGCATACGATAATGTTTACAAACGTAACGTCGTTTTCTTCTTCTACGAAATTTGATTTGTCGATGCATAATGTTTGCAAAAATATCCTTCCTATGTTGATCGTCAAGTAAAATCGTAGAAGCTAATTTTATGTGAGCGATATGTATGCTTGTTCAGCATAGAGTAATAGACGCGTTGTTGAATTGTGGGAATTTTTCTTGTTGTTCGATCTCTGTTTTTCTTCTCTTTCCTACAATCATCAACAGCAAAGATGGGTATAAATACCGTGAAAATTGGAAAAGTTTTTTTTCTTCTGTGGCACTATTCTAGTAATTCCCAGGGAATAGAAATTTTGAATTTTGTAGCAGTTTTTATCTTTATTCCCTAAAGTGTATTCTGGCACTTGGGAATAAATGTTTATTGGGAAAAAATTATTCCCAATTATTGCAGTTTTGACGTTTATATTAACCTATTTTACAGAAGAAATACTTGAGAATAACATTTTAACGGATAGTCTAGTGTTATAGCTTATAGGTTTGTAAGTATTAATAATAAATACCTACCTAGTTAAACAAAATAGTAAACAAAAATGAGTACGACTACACCGTGGGTAAGTAATTAAAGAATTTATTAACATATAGACATAAATGTGTAACATATTGGTTAATTTTAGGGAAAAAGTGTTTCTAAGGAGCAGAAGCTACTGTTAGTGTCTTTACTAGAGGAACAAATCGACTTAGCAAATGATCGGTATGTACTTGTGATCACACATATGTTCATTAATGTGATGATAAATAATTATCATAATAATTTTTATCTTAAATATAATTTTAGCTTTGGAGGTATCAATGGCAAAGAAACTAATAGGGAATATGGAACGAAATAGCGGCTAAAATAAATTCCCTAGGGGGGGCTAATAAAGATGGTGATAAATGGCGGCGCGCTTGGATGGATATCAAGTAAATAAATTACTTATTTTTTGTTTAGTTCATACTTATAATTATTTTTCGTAGAAAATACGTACGTGCGCAATGGACCAGCTTGAAAGAGTATGACAATAGGACAGGCCTGGGGCAAGAGGGGTCATCAAGAAGGCCCAGTCAATTGACCATACTCGATCAGCGTATTTTAGATGTCATCCATAAAGATGCGTGTGAAGGGTCCGGAAACATTGAGGGTGGAATCCAACTTCAATCGCAAGAGGTAATCTTGATATATGTATACAAATGTAATAGGTTTTATCGTCTCAGAAATAATTAGAATAAAACTAACAAAATTATTTAGTTCATAAATTTTGATATAAGATGATAATTGTAATAGAAGTATGTTTATGTTTGGGAGCAATAAATTTTTATAAGCTTAATTTTTATTATAGCCCTCTACAAGTACTTCACATCCGGCAATAAGCCGGGCCGTCAATAACCAAATTGGAGGAACAGCAGTAGCAGCTGAAAGATTGAACACGAATGAAACAAGCCGGCCAATACGGTCTACACGAATTCGTGGTTCGGCTTACACTCGAGATAAGCTCTTGGAGGAAGGCAACCACATTGAAAAGGAAAAGGTGACTGCTTTCAATCGTATTGCTGCGGCGATGGAGAAGCGGAATGAAATTTTGCAAGAAATATTAAATAACAAGTAAGTGTTAACAATTTTAATTTTTTATTTGTATTTATTCAGTATTAAAATACACTTGAACTACAGAAGTTCTTACCTCTCTGGCCACCGTGAGTAAGCGTTCCATCGATATTGAATCATTGTCACTTACGTCTTCGTCATTCACCTCTGGATCAGACTCATTAGGTTCCGGCTGTGCCGGATCGTGCTCATCGTTGTAATTGTATTGTTTTAAAAAGTTGTGCAAAACCACACAAGTATTAATTATTTGTCCTACCATGAACGGAGAATATTTAAGACAGCGGTCTTTAGCCAAACATCTGAACCTCGATTTTAACACCCCATTACACCTCTCTATACAATTGCGGGCTGATCTGTGAGCTATATTATACATTTTTTCTGGTTGTTCCGTTGCGTTTTCAATCGGCGTTAACAACCATGGCTGTAGTGGATAACCACTGTCACCTTAAATTAAAAAGAATTGATAAAATACAAATATAGTTTGAATATATTAAATGATAGATTAATATAAATTTTTATTTTAAAGTTTCAGAGAACGAGAGCCTAACGCATCGCCAGAATATTTAGAGACAGTGTTTTTAGAATAATATTGATTAGAAATAAGTTAACTAATATTTTTATCATTTTTAACTGTACGGAAGCTGTGAATTTTATATAAACTATGTGATAATAACGCTATGAATTTAAAATGTAGAAATTTGAAATAAATAAAAGAAATTTATAATTTACCTAACAACCATATGTGTTTGACAACTCCCTTGCGTCATACTTGTTGTGTAGCAGAGCTTTTGCCAACGATTTCCGCCAAATGGTAGCATCATGATTTGAACCACCGTATGATGCGTTCACATTTAAAATTTTTAAATTATAGTCACAAATCTACAAAAATTTAAAAATATGTACATTCTACATTATAAACAAATAGGTAGAAACATATTCATAGCAAAAAAAAATAAATGTTATACAGATAACATGACATTACTTACCAATTGTACATTTTTAGAGTGGTACTGATGACGATTTAGGTATACATGTTCGACACGCTTAGCCGGTCTAAACATTGAGACGTGGGTGCAATCAATGCACCCTATTATCCCGGGAAAATTGAATTTTTCGTAAAATCTGTAAATTAGTAATTTAGAAGTTTTTTTTAAACTGAATTGAACATGACTACTTACTGTAATTTAATACGATTAATCTCAGAGGAAGATTGAGGAAATTGTATGTATACATTTAAAAAATTATTATTCATAATCGTGCAAAATTCCTTAATGCATCGACACACGGTAGATTGTGACATACATGTTAAATAGTTTACCCCTATCTTCTTTTGAAAACTTCCTGAAATAAATTTTTGATAAGCAAAATTATAGAACAATTTTATTATAATTACCCTCGGCTAAAAAGCTCAGCGCTACCCACATCCGTAATGCTTTTGGTATAAATGTCACCTCCATGTAGGGCTCTATTAAATTTTTTAAAATTAAAGCCAGTTCTTGTGGCATTCTATACAATTGAATAAATTCGTCCTCGTACAGATCGAACGGATCAGTCGAGCACCGCAAATGTTGCCGCTGAATAAATAAATTATATCGCCGGTAACTTCATCATCTTAATAGAAAGGCAACAATCGTCTCGACATTTTTATTTAATTTTATTTAATATTTAACTCTATTATTTTGTACACACGTATATGTAAAATTTGTGACAGCAAACACAAATAAATTATATTTGACAGTTTCTACTCGATTTAAAGCAATCCCGCGGCAAGCACTACAAATTAAATATATTTTTCCGTAAATTTATTCCCAAATCACTAGAATAGACTTCCGGTAAATTGGGAATAGAAAATAGGGAAAAATAAGTCTTGGGAATAACTGCTATTAAAATAATATTTCCCTATACCCTGGGAATTACCAGAATAGGGCCACTGGTTAGTTATTTTAAGGAGTCAAGTTTGGAAAGTAAAATTACTCACAGAGTCGTGATAATTAAGTGCTGCAAATTTTTGTTTAGTTTTTTTTTATAAAAGTAAATAAATTAATTATTCCTTTTTAAAATAAATTATTATTTTTTGTTTTTGTTGTTTCTTCAAAAATTCGGAACGAAGCCTGTTTTGGTTAGTATGGTTAATAAATATGAAAAATCATCAACTACTAACTAAACGGGCCCATTTGGTAAAGGGTCAACCAGTTGCTTCATTAGAAGCGGAAATCTCTCAAGTGCATCAGCATGTGTGTTTCTTTCAGCTGGAACGCTTTACCAAATCAGAACTTACTAACTATTTATGGGCTTGAGGCCAATATATTTTTTTTTCTTGTTCTAACTTAGAGTAATTATGTTGCTCTAAATGACTATCAAAGCAACCACGGTGAACATGCACACCGTTTTCCACTCCTCGTTAGGAGTTTCATGAAGGTTGTTTGAATATAGATTGCTCGCAATCCTAACGTCAAAATTTATCAAAAATTAACATTTTGAAAAAATAAAAAAAAATTCCGGAAAAATTTTACTTCTCTTAAAATTATTGATAAACAACCCTTCATTTAAAAATTTCTAAATTTTTACTGTTTACCTGATTTTCTCAATATATACGTAAAGTAAAATTACGCCATTATTATTATTAGAGTTTTAAACTTTCATATTTAACACACCAAAGGGGTTTGGTAATTATATATAATCACCGGTCAAAGAGAATAATTTTAAAAATTATACACATTAACCGATCGTTGGTAATTATATATAATAACCAATTATACACTTTAACTGTAACATATACACAATTGTTTTTAACTATTGCAATAACTAGTATAATAACTCTAATAATTCTTGATGTGTGTGTAAAAAAAAATTATGTTTAGCTCACAGAGTTATTCCACGGATGTGACCTAAATGGCCAAGTAGCATAGGAATTGTCCCATCGAACGACACTACCAACATACTACCAGCTAATTCTCATATATATGAAGCTAACCCGATATTTGGCCCGAAGAAACGTGATGGTAAAACTAAACAACCACAATCGTTAGAGTTTACCATCCCAGCCAGAAAAAAGTTCACTCTCGTGACAGTAAACAGTGTCATGATGCACTGTCATGACATTTATAACATTGCTGGGAAGCCTAGACAGGCGTAACCTAAGCTAAAAACGACAATGCTGAAACTCAGCTAGCACAACGTGATTGACCACCTTGAAGCTAGTATCACTTTTTAGTCAAACATATTTTGAAAGTTTCTTATAGTCATGTTGATGCAAAATATAGGAAGTGATCTTAAATATTTTGTCGCTTATTCTCATGTAATTCACTTTTTCTCATGTAATGGTTCTATACTTTCAATGATATGAGATTTTTTTGATGATAGTCACTAAAACTTGGATCATTAGATTTTTGAAATTATTTGTTCTCATCGAAATTTTGAAGCAACATCCATCGAAGAATTTCATAATATTCTAAGTTTGGTTAACATCTGATAATAAGCTATATCTTGTGGCATAAGCTCCAATTTAGCCAAGAGCATCTAACATCAATAAAGATTTTAGAAACTAATAAAATTGGTTCGAGAATAGCAGTTTACGAGATGATGAATAACGAAAGAATTTCGATCTGTTTTAAATGTTTTGAAAATATTTGAACAAATGCAAAAATAATTCAAAACATTATATTAAATAGAAGTAAGAGCAAACATAAACACAAATGGATCATCTTCAAACAAAATAGGCAAATTTATTTTAATTTCGTTGAATATTTTTAGATACAGCACATCGTAGGTAAACAAAAATTTTGGTGTACAAATTCGGTGGGTTTTTAGAGGTTCACAATTTTAAAATAAAATAGAACAAAGAAAAACATTTTGAATATCAGTGAGATTAGCTTTATTGGATAGATAATTTTATGCCATTAATGCTTGAATATGATTTCGGCCAATTTTCACACACTTCTCGCAGCAAATACGGCCGTATCTCGCTAATAACTCGCCAAATGTTGTGTCCTAAATATTGTATCTGGTTTATGGGCGTAGACAAGACGTGACTTAACATATCCCCAAAGAAAATAATCTAATGGAGTTAGATCACATGATCTCGATGGCTAATTAATAGGACCATTACGTGAAATTAGTCTTTATCATAAAATGTTTCTTTGAGTAAATTGATTGCGCTGGATTAATTGGCACCGTCCTGCTGGAACCACAAATCATGAATTATGCACGCCAATTGAGGTACAAAAAGTGAGAGATCCTGTCTCTATATACCATTCACCGTTGACAATAACATTCCGCCCATAATCGTTTCTGGGAAGAAATAGACCAATTTTCCCGCCAGTCCATAAAGCGCACCCACCAAACAGTGATTTTCTCTCGACGTAATGGTGTTTCGAAAATGGCTTGTATCTGCATAATCTTATCTTCACTTCACATTAGTGCTTTAGCCCAAATCTTAACAATTTGCAAGTTTTGTTCTGGCGTCAGCCTGTTCAATATGAAATGGCAAAACAAACTAATGACAAAGCAAATATCAGCTATCAAATCGTTTGTCCAACAAAACAGTGTTGCCATCTTAAAGGTGAACCTCTAAATAAACACATTTTACATATTATAAACAGTTTCCAGAGAAATATTTCACCCATTGTTTAACCAGAAAAGATAATTTCGATAATTTTCGAGCACACGATTTACGAGAAACCGTTATAGGTAAGTTTGATGTACCTCTAAGTGTCAACGGCTAATTATATATGACCGTTTTGGGTAAAAAATACAAATTTGGTGAAGTTAAAATAATGATTGATCATCGATCACAATATAAGAAACTATTGTTATAAATGAATGACCTTAGCTTTTACTACTTAAGAGCCAACCTTCAGCCTTTGAGATGTTGATTTCGTAAGCAAATTTTTTCATTGTCAATCCATTTCAGGGTAAATGCCTACTTAAAAATGTATAAACGTAACATTTTTATACATAAGGAAATTTGAACAGATGCAAAGCAATCTGTGACAAAATACAAAATAGATATATTGATATATTGATATATTGATATATTGATATATTGATATATTGATATATTGATATATTGATATATTGATATATTGATATATTGATATATTGATATATTGATATATTGATATATTGATATATTGATATATTGATATATTGATATATTGATATATTGATATATTGATATATTGATATATTGATATATTGATATATTGATATATTGATATATTGATATATTGATATATTGATATATTGATATATTGATATATTGATATATTGATATATTGATATATTGATATATTGATATATTGATATATTGATATATTGATATATTGATATATTGATATATTGATATATTGATATATTGATATATTGATATATTGATATATTGATATATTGATATATTGATATATTGATATATTGATATATTGATATATTGATATATTGATATATTGATATATTGATATATTGATATATTGATATATTGATATATTGATATATTGATATATTGATATATTGATATATTGATATATTGATATATTGATATATTGATATATTGATATATTGATATATTGATATATTGATATATTGATATATTGATATATTGATATATTGATATATTGATATATTGATATATTGATATATTGATATATTGATATATTGATATATTGATATATTGATATATTGATATATTGATATATTGATATATTGATATATTGATATATTGATATATTGATATATTGATATATTGATATATTGATATATTGATATATTGATATATTGATATATTGATATATTGATATATTGATATATTGATATATTGATATATTGATATATTGATATATTGATATATTGATATATTGATATATTGATATATTGATATATTGATATATTGATATATTGATATATTGATATATTGATATATTGATATATTGATATATTGATATATTGATATATTGATATATTGATATATTGATATATTGATATATTGATATATTGATATATTGATATATTGATATATTGATATATTGATATATTGATATATTGATATATTGATATATTGATATATTGATATATTGATATATTGATATATTGATATATTGATATATTGATATATTGATATATTGATATATTGATATATTGATATATTGATATATTGATATATTGATATATTGATATATTGATATATTGATATATTGATATATTGATATATTGATATATTGATATATTGATATATTGATATATTGATATATTGATATATTGATATATTGATATATTGATATATTGATATATTGATATATTGATATATTGATATATTGATATATTGATATATTGATATATTGATATATTGATATATTGATATATTGATATATTGATATATTGATATATTGATATATTGATATATTGATATATTGATATATTGATATATTGATATATTGATATATTGATATATTGATATATTGATATATTGATATATTGATATATTGATATATTGATATATTGATATATTGATATATTGATATATTGATATATTGATATATTGATATATTGATATATTGATATATTGATATATTGATATATTGATATATTGATATATTGATATATTGATATATTGATATATTGATATATTGATATATTAGTATATTGATATATTAATATAATCCGGCTGGTGTACTTTATAGATTAAGACTCCGACTGTGCGACTATACGACATCGAACAAGATTTCATATAATAGTATGTCACTGGAGAGCAAGATCGTTTTGTATCGAAGAAAGAAGGACCACCATACAGGTGCCATAATTCATTTTTTTAAAATGAAATCTAGAGAGAGAGCTGGAATATATCGAGACTCCATTATCAGATCCATGCAGTTAATGGCTGATTTTACCTTTAGTAGAAAGATATCATTTATAAACGAGTTGTATAGTGTGAGCAACTTGAACCTTGAGGAACAACGTTTCAATTTTATTGCTTGCTGCAAGAAACTGCAATACAATCATAAAATTGGTATCTTACATTTAATGTAAGTTTCAAACAATTTAATTAGTATTTTGGTTAATTGCATTTTGTTTAATTTGTATATTAAAATTTCATGATGAAAAATGTCTTATCAGAAACTCTACTGATATCTAAAAATATATACTTAATAAACACATTTTATTAAATTGTTTTTTATTTCGCAAAATTAGATTTTTTGAATATTTTAATTAAAAAATTTGTTCAAAAAATTTAAAAAATCACTCGATCGATTTTGACTTGTTAGGTCATCATCACGGGTATCTACTGATTTGTAAAAGTAAAAATAAGTTATATATAGCAGAAAAAGCAAAAAATAACCAAAAAACGAGGGACAAAAATAAGCTATAAAAAGCAATAAAAATTAATCTAATGATCAGTGGGCGATTAGTCATCGGTTGAGTAACAAAATTCAAGGTATATTGAAGTATATTTAATTACCCGACGTATTAGTTAAATTATAGAAAATAGCGGGGTCTGTTTACCAAAATTTCTTTCGTCATTGTAATCCTCAATCTTCGAATTGTTATCTGATGGAGCTTCTAAATAAAAATCCTTATTCTTTTCTGTATATTTAATAATTTTGTTAAGAGAATTCAACACAAATGGTGTTACATATTTAGATGTAGGTACTATAGATAAATGTTGTTAAACTAATTTTAAAGGGCATGGGTTTAATGGTTCAGAATCATTAACTTTAATCGGTATTACTAATGCATAATACAAAATGCTAGAAAGGTTGTTGTCGGGTGGTTTCACCAAGCCACCGTTGGCATCGAAATAAGCAATCAGCTTTTCTCCTGCATGACGCTTTAAATAAATTTAAGCATGGACATTTGAATATCGTTGTAGCAAATAACACAAAACGGTTTGATATATAATTTTTTTTTGTATAATCTTAAGATTCAATAAAATTTCTTTTTGTAAATCCAAAATGAAGTTTGAGCCATTGTCCTGTTCTTTTAGAGCTTCGGATCTCACTTGTCTCAAAACATTCAGCGATTTAACTTTTGTTGTGTTAAATTTAGTTTTAACTAGTGAATCCTCATTTTGAACCATTTTTTCAAAAATTTCCTCCGCTGTTGTTTTGGAAATTTCTTTTTTTACGTTAAACCTGTCTAACCATTTTAATTGTCTGGTTTTCATTAGTTTATGGTTTAGATGCCCTTCTTTTATGTATAGTTTAAATATACCAAGTTCTAAATTATCATTCAATAATTAATATTTTCTACAACCATTATGGCCACCGAATGCACCGAATGCTAATAGATAATTCTAAATAATCGACCGATTTCATATTTATTAAGCATTCTGTTTTGGCACTTAGCAAATCACTGATGTTGTTGGGATATACAATTTTTGTGTATTTTGGCAATATAATTATGACCGAATGGACATTTTGACGCATAGAAGTCTGAAACTAACCTGACTTCAAGATGTTAGTGCGTCACATAAATACTCGCCCTAATCCGAACCTTTTATAATACGGGCTGTAGATGCGATCAAATATCGATAGTTCGAGTAAATTAATGATTTTGTGAGCTTAAAGCTCAATTGTGTCGCTCGTACGCATAGAAGTCGTTTGAAACTAACCTGACTTCAAGATGTTGGTCGGTCACATATAAAAAATACTCGCCCTAATCCGAACCTTTTATAATACAGGCTGTATATGCGATCCATTATCGATAATTCGAGAAAATTATTGATTTTGTAAGCTTAAAGCTTTAATACGAGCTGCAGATGCGATCAAATATCGATAGTTCGAGTAAATTAATGATTTTGTGAGCTTAAAGCTCAATTGTGACGCTCGGAACCATAGAAGTTACTTGAAATGCATCCTTAACGCTTATATTGGTGTACTTCTTGTAAGAAACATCCTCTTTAACATGTCGGTTTAAAATTACTGATGCAACCAGAAACCCAATACTTGTATACATTTTATACGTTTTTTTTGAAAAATTTTATTGACGTGCTGAAGGTGTTATCCTCGGATACAGATTTTACATTATGTGATCGGTATATTTTTTTAAAAATAATTTATCCCAATATCCAATTTGTGGGCTGACATTGATCGGATAGATAACTTCCGCTGTATAGCGATAGCTGGGTTAAAATTATTTTCTGGGATGATGTTTTAGTGTCGTTATACTTTTTCCTGGGCTGGTAGTAATATCCTGGGATGGAACAACTACCGTGATAGTTTAGTGTTGCCACTTTTAATTTTTCTGGGATGAAAGCTGCGGACTAACTCTATATACGTAATGTAATACGGAATTGTTTAGGGAACATATATTTCATATCTGAACAGTGTTAGCTCGATCTTTATCTGGTTTAGATAAATTCGAGCACCTGCGTAGTTTATCGGAACAATTTTTTTGTTGTAATAACAAGTTTTATTCAGCAGAATCAAACATTCCTTATTTTAAGAAAAAAAAATGATTAGATAATCTTGTTTCACATTTTAAAAAGTTCCTTCAATTTGAAAATTTTAAATATTTTTTATTTATTTTACTAAAATTTAAATCAGATAATTTCAAGCGCGTTACCCGAACAATGCCTGTTTTAAAAGTAAACATTAGTAAAATTACGATCTTGCATAGCATTGTATGGAAAAGAGGGAACCCAATAAAATCTTTCCCTATATAATAATGTATTCTCTATTAACATGAAGCAACCCTAGTAAGTATATTCTCTTGTATGTCGTCGTTTAACTATAAACTATTTTTTAAAAACACAACACTAAAGAAAAACAAATTAGAAGTTTTCAATTTCATGTAAGATTTATAAAATAGTTTATGTTGAATAATTTCCTGGTTGCAACAAGTATTTTTTATGTTCCGTGTAGTCATAAATATTTATTGGCTATATAAGGGGGGATACAGCAGAAGTCGTTCCACGAGTGCATACTAAATCAAATAAATTCATAAAATGCATTATAAAATAACGTGTAATGTGTATACAATAAATAGTCACCATATCCCATATTTACCAAAGACGGCGGGACCACCCGCAATGTAAATACAATTTTTCTCAATTACCCATACTGCCCACAGCTTTTATACATATATCGTGTTTTCTCTTGACCAAAAGCTGTATAAAAGCATAAAGAAATTCAATTTTTTTTTTGTTTGTTAACAATTTTTGGATTTTTGATTATAATCACAAAATATATATAAATGTAATAATAAAATAATAAATAAATAAAATATTTTTTAAGTCATTTTCTTATTATCGTCCCCTAACATCCCTTCTTCATCTTATATGCTATAGCGTTATTGCGGTACACTATATTCGATATAATATACGTACGTACGTAGTAGTTGTTTTTGTTGTTTACTATTATTATTCTATACAGTAAATAATCCTTGAAAATGTTCTATTTTATTTCTAACAAAACGATTTAGTTTTAGCGATATGATCAGTTATGTTGTAAACAATGAGATAATAGGAAAAATATATGTTTTTAAGATGGACTTTTCTCGTTTTTTTCCATCTCCCCATTTTTCAGCCCGCTTTATGGGTGCTGTTTCTATTTTTATTTTTCATTTTCATCTACTTAACAATATTTTTTGTTTGTTCGTGATGGTTCGCTACTACTATTTTATACTGCTGGTGGATACGTAGATATCTATATCTACGACAAGCTATAAGTAGTGTTGTTGTTCGAGATGTTGTCGTGTCTTGCTATAGTTGATTATTATAGCGATAGTTTTTATTAAACTCGGTTTTATGTTTTTATTGTAATTTCAGATTAAAATTTTATTATTACGATTCGTTTTTTTTTGCAAAACGGTTTTAGTATGTTCAAATTCAACTTAAGATTTACAGTGTTCTGTGATAACATCTTCGCATACGCAATTTTGTCGTGATGATTTAATTGGAGAATACATATTTCACATTTGGTTTGAGATATTTTTTTGTTTCATATGATTCATTATGGTATTTTGAGTTTATTGATCCTCATTCGGCAATTGATAGTTTTTCTAATTACGTTGACCGCTTTGTTTGGAACCCTTACCACTCCTTCTAAAATTCCCTTGTTAAAATCAATACACCATTTTAAAAATAGTATTAGGAGGCAAGGTCTGGTTCGTTTGAACGGATGACTCAGTCTGCCATTTTAAAATAAGTATAACTTCTGAAAGTTAAAGTTTCACGTGACCGATGCCAACGTTAGAACGCCACCCGAACTCTTTCCCGACCGAAACAATAGTTTATTGCAGACAGATATATGTCTCGATATATACCTCGTTGTAGAATTTACTCGAAAACTCTGTTAAGGGCTAAATAATTTAATCAGATAAGTCCTACATAGTTTTAGGTAACAATGGCCGAATTTGGGGCAAGTGTGATGAGGGTGGGGGTGCAATTAACGAGCAATTCATAAGTCAGATATATTCGAATTCTAGATAAACTCATTCAGAGTTTGGGGCCTGTTTGATGAGGATAAGGAGTTTAATGAGTAATAGTTTACAAGAATTTCCGTATTTTTCCAAACTAATGAAAAGTTACTTTATGGTAGAAATATATTTCGCAGAAATTTCAATTTCCAAAGTACGATTTATATTTATTAATTGGATTTTTTTAAGATTATTTTGACGAAATATACAAATTTACGATTTTGGTTTTTACTGCTCTCCTAAGCCTAAGATAATAGAGATTATATTTTTTAAAGTTGTTCCAAAGTACGATACTGGAAATTGGTTAAATTTATTTTGCGCAAAAATGAATAAAATTAAGTTATTTTAATAATTAAAATTGAACAATAATCAAAACTTTGCCCAAAGTGCGATATTGTAAGTTTTTCAAACCTTATTCATTTGCAAAAATACGATAATGGTTTTTGTTGATCTTCTAAGGAAATATATGCAGATCAAAGCAGATTTCATAGTTAATTTTAAATTACGACTAAATTACGACTATAAGCTTTGAGCTAACACTAAAGTAAATACGATATTAGAAATATTTTTAAACTTTATTTGTTCAATTTACAAAAATGTGAATTTAGTTTTTGCTGAACTTCAAGCCAATATTATATTATTTTTAAAGGTCACAGGAAATTAAGAATTGTAATTAAAAGTTCAGACCTCTCACGTTACCGATTTTATAAAAAATATTTAAAACTTATGTTAAAGAATTTTGCCCTAAGTACAAATTTTTTTAAACTCATTTTTACGAAAATTACGAAATTGCGATAATGGTTTTTGCTTCTAAGCTAATATTAAACAATTTTATTATGTCATAGTATGTCACAGTCTATTTAAAATTTATCTTACTCGTCGCCATTTCTAGAAAAAAAAAAATTCTAGCTTATGTTACAAGAATATTTATTCCAAAAGTATAATATTTGGATTTTTTATTTTAATTGGCCAAATTTACACAATTACGACTACAATTTTTTATTACTGATCTTCTAGCAAATGTTAATTATTTTATTATCTCGCGCAGTCAATTATATATTAGTTATTATTATACAGAACTCTTGCGAGTAGATTGACTTCTCAATAATGCGTACCAGATCGTGCAGAGCTGTGTCCACCGACTTTCCCTTACAGTACGCATGCTGCGACATTGCCCAATTCCTGGGCCCAATTATTGATCGAATACCCACATCTACCAACCTTTCCAAGGTTTTCAACAGAAAGGATGATAGAGTTATAGGTCTCAGGTCCTTTGGATAGGCATGTGAGCTTTTTTCCGATTTCGGGATAAAGACCACCCTGACCTCCATCCATTTCCTAGGAACATAGACTAGTTTCAGACATCCCCTGAAGATACCGTCCAGCCAGGGGAGAATGACTGCCGAATTCCTTTGGATCTCTGCTGGTATAATCCGATCCGGGCACGCCGATTTATAAGGTTTAAAACCGTTCAGCGCCCACCGGATTCGCTCCCTGTCCACGATGCCCGCCATCTCTAATGAAGGTGTTGCTCGATGAGCTCCAGGCTCCATCGAATCATCAAAGCTTCCCGGAAAATGGGTCTCGATAAGGAGCTCTAATGATTCCGCACTTGAAGTTGTCCATGACCCGTCTGGTCTAATTAAATAACTAGGACTGGTTGGGTTATAGTAGCTAGAATTTTTCTATAAGGCGAGAAGTCTCAGAGACCTCCTCCATCCTACAACAGAAAAGTCTCTAAGACCCCCTTTGTGCCTTCCTCAACTCTTTTTTGTACTTTCTTAGGTCCTCCTTATAGGAGTCCCAATCCCGAACCTCCCTTGTGTTCTTTACTTTATTAAAAGCTGTCCTACACACTCCGATACGTTCCCAACTCTTTGGTCCATCATATCGGGTTGTGCCTGCCTCTAGGCTTTATCAGGGGGCACGCAGCATTAAATGAAAGATTGCACGCTCTTGTGACAATATCCACCACGCAGTCTAATTCTTCTACCGTCGCCGGAGGTCCCAGGACCTCCAGCGGCAATAGTTCCTCCAACACTTCCCTACATTTGTTCCAGTTTGTCCTTCTGGGATTCCTTAATGCTTTCCGGGTAACAGGTTTAATGTCGAGGTTATATGTTACATATCGATGATCAGAGAATGAGTGCTCCTTCGCCACTCTCAACCCTTTGAAGGTCACATCTAAAACCTCCTGTCGATTTTTAACAATAAATGTCGATTTTCGTCCAATATTGCACACTAAAAGGTTGGTATTTAATAAGTAATCAAAAAATAACTCAACCCTCTCGTTGATGTCTGTGCTTTCCCATATTGTGTGATGCGCGTTTGCATCACATCCGAGTGTAACACCTACCCTTCTGTGACCTGCTTCCCGGATCAATTCCCCCAGGTTATCCGGTGGAATCTCCTTTTCGCGATCCATATAGGCTGAGGCCAGCAATAATTTTTCACAGCCAGCCTCAACACTCACTGTTGTAACATCCCCGCTACTAAATTGAGGAAGAAGAAAAATATTCAGATTATTTTTCACTAAAATACAGGATCTGATCTTGTTAGAGTTGCTTGAGTATAGTAATTTATACCCTTTCGTTCTGAGGCCACAAATCCTGTTATTGTTAATCCAAGGTTCTTGGATTAATACCAAGTCCTCATCTGACTTAGTCAGTCTGAGCACGAGAGCTGCCGGGGCAGCCTTCGTGTGATGTAGGTTTATTTGTACAATGCTAAACATTTTAGTCAACCTGACTTACCTCTTCCTGCACTCCCTGCATCGGGATAGTGCCATTTGGCTCGTTGTTCCGGCCGCTATCCTCTCGTCGAGAGCCTGACAGGATGTTCCATCAGATTCCAGAGACAGAAGGCTACCTCCAGTTACGATGCTCCCCGCGTCCGAAGCATCACTGCTCCTGGCCGTCCTCAGCCCGCTTGACCGTCTCCTGCTGGGTCCGTTCGCCGTCACCCCCAAGCTGGTCTTTCGCAGTCGCCTCGATCTCATCGTTTTTATATATTTTAAGTGTGATCGAACCCGAAGTTGATCACCCTTTAGTTTTGCAAGGAAAGCCAGGGACTCTTTATTGATCAGTATTATTGCCAATCTAAAGCCTCCCTTAGTCTCCTCTCGCTTTACAATCCTCCAGTCTTCCGTAGGAAGATCGGGATTGCTGGCCCGGATGATCTCGAGAATCTCTTCCGGCTTATCCGGCTTGGTTGGCAGCCATACACGCGCCCTCGGCCTGCTCGAGATTTCCTCCCTGCAGACTGCCTCAAGCCTCGCGCCCTGCCATACCTCGCCTACTTCAGCCACTGCCGTTTTGTAAAGGTCAGCCAAACTCTGGTCTGAGCACGCAGTCAACTTCACGCACCCCTAGTACCATCCCGCATCTCTGCAGGACGGGGGGCTCCTGGATTTTCTCTCAGGATCCGCAGAAAAATGAAGTTTAGTGCATTGTAGACTACCCTCCACTTCTCCGACGTGATGGTCCCATCTTCTTGACTTCTGTCAATGACGGCTAGCACCAACACGTGCTCCTTTAGGATCTCACTGATTAGCTTCAGTTTTCGATCCCTAGGAGCACCCGAGGTCTTGTCTGCCTGCACCTTGGCTCGCTTGCTGTCGCTTATTTCCAGCTCCGCAGCCAGTTTTTCTAGAACTCTGAACGCCGACCGTCTCTCCAAAGTATCGCTTACCCTTGCTCGAAATGATGAAGCTCCATCTTAACGGTTAGAGTTACACCCGGTTTTTGAAGGGTGCCGGTCTCTTTATTTTTATTTGGTTTTTTATTTTCCATGTTTCTCCCACGAGTATTGGCGAAACATAAGTCGACCTGCGCAGAGATCCGTGTGCGCAGGAAAGGCTAAATACAAGTGGAGGTCGCCAGGTATCCAGAGGGCTCCGTTCACGACTGAGCTTTGTTAAATGGGCCCCAGTCTAGCCGATCATCAGCACGGGTCGCGTAACACCTTAATCCATTGGCTTACCGAGCACCCCGTCCTCCGCGCCCCCGCCCTCGTCTCACATTCACTCACTCATTCACCATTCATATGGATATCCCAAACAAATAGGACCCACTTCATTCATGGGATACCAGTTTATAGGGTTCCCCATTCACTACCTGGAGGCCCGGGAGCGCAAGGAGACGTGACGCTCAATTCACCGTGGTTGTGGTCGATGGTTTTATGACGCCATCAGTTCGCCTTTCCCTACTGGGTATCCTAGGCACTCAGAATTTAGTGAACCGAGGTTAACCACTCCTTCGTGCTCTGAGACTCTCCCCCCATCAGAGCTGCGGTTGGGGACGGCTTATTTAATTCACCGCTAACCTACCTATCGAAAGGCCGTTCACTATCCACCACCTGTGACCCTCCCCCGATAGCTGCAACTCGCCACGACCTCACCTGTGCTAAAAAAATTTTAATATGATTTTTTAATATTCACCTGTGCTAAAAATTAGCTCTTTTTTCTCTGGACCAATTTCTAATAAAAACAATTTGAGTCGAAAAGTTCAAAAACAAATTTTGGACGATTGGACCTAATCGCTTTGATCTTGATAACTTTGGTTTTCTACTCGAAATCGTAACATATCTTACCATGCGACTTTATTAAACATTTTGTTTCTGAAGTTTTGATTCCTTCGTAATAATTTAAATTATACCTAAAATGAAAGCGACCACTAACAATAGCCTATTCTATAAAATAAAAACGTGGTTCAACAGAAAATCGTGTGGTCTAGCAAGTAACGGACAAAAAAAAATAACAAAGCATATTTTTATATGCTCAATTCTTCGTAACATGTCCTTAAATTTATAATATAACAAGTACCTGTATACAGTGAAATAATTTAATCCTAATTAAAAAGTAATCAACTTTTAAACAAATAAATATAATTTTTGTTTGTGCTTTTCACTATATACAACTGTACATAGATATCTCGTTCATTTTGTGATCAAAAACCACAGTGAAAACAGAAACGTTAGATGAAGAATCCAACCAGGGTATAAAATTTTACTTTTTGTGTAAAACAAATTAATTAGTAATTATCTAAATGTACCGTACCCCCTTCCACCAACAAAAGAAAATTGGCATTTTATCAATATAACATTTATATACACAGGCAGACAAAACATACAAATATCATCATCGTCGTCATTATGGTATAATATTATCAACAGCATTGTACATCTGAATATATATAACGACACAGACTGTATAGGGAAAATTCTAATTAAGTCTACATCAAATGGTTTAGATAGGCATAACAAAAAGGTATAAAACGGTAAACTAAGCTGCTAGCCGCTGAACACAATATTAATTAATTTTTCTATTTTGAGCCGAAAAAAAAGTAAATAATAAAAAGTTTTTCTCCAAATACACGGAAGCTTTATAACAGTGGTAAGCTAACTAAAATCTAAAAACAAAAAGACAACAAAAAATTGGGAAAATGGTTTAATGAAAAGAAAATAAACACTGCCGTTGTATTTTTTTTTATAAATTTTTTATTGTTATAAATTTTAATCAATTTCCTCTGTAAAATATTTTGAATGATTAATGGATTTTTATTTTTAAATTCAATTTTTTTTTTAACTAACTAAAA
The DNA here is from genome assembly GCA_932526605.1 of Nephrotoma flavescens. Taxonomy (NCBI): domain Eukaryota; kingdom Metazoa; phylum Arthropoda; class Insecta; order Diptera; family Tipulidae; genus Nephrotoma; species Nephrotoma flavescens. Next base: position 246,239,427 of record OW052220.1, on the reverse strand, counting down.
TTGTAATTTTTGTGGTATTTAAAATATGAAATAAAAATTAAAAATTTGCGGTAGTCATTTTATTGATTATTGCTGTTTTATTTAATCTCAATTTATTATTATTATTATTTGGGAAAATTTGAAGTGGTTTTAATAATTTACTCGGTTTTTGTGGGAAATTAAAATTTTTTATATAATTTTCTGTTTTTAAAAATTTAGCATTGTGCAAAAAAAAAATTGGAGACATATGTTTCGACGAATCGAAACACATTTACAAAAATGGTCAGAAAAGCTTTTAAATGCGTGTTTCGATAGCTCGCCGTGACGGGTATTGCACCAGATAATTATTCTCAATAATTCCAGGCGATTATTGAGCACGGTGATGAGAAATTTCCTAAAACATTCCGAAAACTAAAACGTTTAATTGTATTAGTAAATCGTAAATAATAATAATAATTCACAATTATATCAATTGTAGATGTCAATTTAATTTATTAACCAAAAGGGTCATTGTCATTAAAAATTAATTAATAACACTGTGCTTGAATTGCAGACTTTTTTTGCGTGACAAGCTGGGCACCCGGGGGGTAAACCTAATTCGAGTATGTTGAATTCAATGGTGCTAGTCCCATTTCAAAGTTAGTCCCCATTTTTGAGATATCGCTTTCGACATATTTTGCTTTTGAGTCAAAAATTTGTCAAAATATACACTCATATTCACGTTGATAGGTCCTGAACCATTAATATTTTCGTTTTGCTTTCTTCAGCAAAGTTGTTGCGCAAGCCAAGACAAACAACTTTGCTGAACATATCAAGGCCGAAAAACGACATCTACAATCACATTTTTGTGTTATTTTATTTTTTGGTTTTCATTTCGACGAAAAACACAATTTTTATAATTTTTGGTCCATTTATTGAATTTAAATCGATCGAATAAACATCTCATCGGCAAATATTGATACAATAGAAGCTATTTAAAAGAAAACTAAATTGATTCAGTTGATTTTATTGTGATTTTTCTCAATTATTCCTAAAAAATTAACATTTTTCTTAACTTTTAATTTTAATTTTCTGATTTGTTCGTGCAATCGTCTTCGGGATCTTCTTCCTCTTGCAAATTCCAACAAATGTCACCCAAGAGTGCATTTAGCTTTTTGCCGCTGTACCAATGTTCGAGCCTTGCCGTCACTTGGTAAAAACGCTCGCCGTGCTCATCGGATTCGGCTGGTGATTGTTCGGCGAACTTTTCCACATGACAATGCAAAAAATGTATTTTCAGTGACATTCTAACGTTTATATTATGAAAAGCAGTCAGCATATTTTCAATATATCTGCGCCAATCATCGGCTCAGTTAATTCCAAGAACATTCTTAATAACTTCTTTTACACATTTCCATGCTTCAAGCTCTCGTTCACTAAGAGCATTTTCAAATGCATCATCTTTCATCAGACGACGAATATCTGGTCCATTAAGTATTCCTGAAATAAAAAACAAGATGCGAGATGGAATTTCATTTGATCAAAACTTACATTCGAATAGCTGTAAACACCAACCTTCTTTTATTTTCATTCCACTTAACCGTGGAAAAATGCGACGCAATTCGAAGAACGCATTTCCATCTGGATTCAGCGCTTTTATAAAATTTTTAACTACTCCAAGCTTGATATGATTTGTGTTTGTGTTGAGTGCAATTGGAATTGAATTCTTTGAGTTGGTAACGTGAAGGAGAACTACCTTCATGCTGCTTTTAGAGGAATCGATGAACAATCGCCAATTTTTAGGATTATATGCATTGTGCGTTGTGGATACGAAACCTCGGATATCAGTGCAAAAAGCGAGTGAACTATTCTCAATTGATTTGAAAAAATTCGTAGAACGACGATGACGATTTATTGCTCCATATATCCGAACATTTGGAGCCAAAATGTTCACTTGTTTTAATGCCTTTGACAAAAGAATGGCTTGCCGCTGCGATAGTTTCAGGCGTCGTACCATAATATCCAAACGACTTTGCGAGATTTCAATGTGATTGCATGGCGCAGTGACATTTGATGGTTGATATATTGATGCAGATGTTTCTCCGGTTTCACCTGATTCAAATGTTGTTGGTAAATAATCCTCAGTTGGGTTTGATCTTTCCGGAACAGGTATTTCATCTGAATGCGGCAGCGATAGATGAGTATTTCTCGTTGCAGTGTATGTCAAAGAACCAATTTTGTTTCTGTTTGTGCCGAGAATATAATTCATGCACCCATAACATTGAACTGCATCATGTTCTTGTGGATCGACCCATATCATCGGGACACCAAATGGCATTGCGGCTCCAGTGGTTTGCCATCTATGCAGATGGAAAATGCATGTTGTACAAACAAAAGACGGCGTCCAATTTACACCACTAATAACTATTTGTGAAAAGTATAGTCGATATAAATCAGCGGTTTCATCACTTATTTTGCGGCGATTGCTCATAATTGTAAATTTTCCACACACACATAACAAAAGCACTTGAGTTTAAAACACCTATCCATATTATTTATTTCACCAGATTTCACAAGACGGTTTTCACTTTATTTTTTGTATTCTTTTGTCACTTTATATATTTAGATGAAAAACTTTTTATTTTTAATTTTATATTACAGTTTTTAGTTTTTACTTATTGTGCCAATTTTTTAACTTTTTTAGAAATATCTATTTCGACAATAATCTCTTCGTCGGTTTATTTTTTGCTACTGTTACATAATTTATTTTGAAGCTCTTTATATACTGTAGCTACACTGAAAAAAATAATCGATGCGATTTTTACATAACCTGCTACGTAAATTTAAAATTGTAAAACTAACATAATATTTTACATTATTTACCCATGCTAAGTAAAAATTTAAAAAGTTCTCCTTACTAAGCCTAAGTTAAAATAACATTTTTTGAAATGTAAAAACTATTTGTCAAAATAAATCGAAACAAAACCTTTTAAATAGTTAAAAGAACTTTATCATACGTAAAAGTTGTGTAAAACAAAAAATCATCATTATATTCTTATTCTTATTGTTAACAAGTAAAATTTACTTAGACAATGTAAAATAAATTTTTTAACAAAAATTTACACTTGCATAGTAAAGGTGGCAAATTGATGTGTTAAATTTACATCGGCAATGTATAACAATAATTATTACATTTTGAATATAATTCGCTAGGTCAATTCATGTTTAATTCATTTAAATTCATGAAGTGTGAAACATTATGTTCGTAGTATGATAACTACATAATTTGATGAGGATTGAATCTTTTAATTAAAAGGATTCAAATTTTTTGCATCATCGGTTTTGAAAAGGTGAGACCCCTCATCTCGATGTCATAACAAATATTTTGTTATCATCCAAAATGTGTATTTTATTTTGCTATAAGTAAAATCACCAATCATATGTTTGATGATAACAAAATATTTGTTTTTCTAAGAATTCAAAGATATTTTTTTTTATATTATTTCTACTTAAACAAAATGTAAATTTTACTTAAAAAGTTAATTTAACATGTACACATATTTGCATTTTACGTATTTTATATTTTCATTTTATTTCATCCAATAAGTTCAATCAACAAAATGCGAAGTAAATATTACATGCAACGAGATAATTTTTTTTAGAAAATATGTTACATAGCATGCAGTTAATTTTACAATACAAAATTTGTGAATTTTGCGTTGCGCTACTTAGGCTCAATTTCAACAGAGATTTTAAGTTAAATTTACTTAATTTTTTTGTAAATATTACCTTATTATTTTTTTGAGTGTATGCGCTGCTGTTTGGTACCTCCTTTGTTTTTAAGTTATGGAGATCGTAAATTTTATTGGGGTTTTGTTTTGATTTTGTCGCGAAGTAAATTGTGGGTGTTTTTGTTTTTGTATATTTTCAGGGTGTGAATTTTGGCCGTAATTTGACTCATGACTCATGAGAGGGTATGTTTTGACTCAGAGCCAAAATATGTCGAAAGCGATATCTCAAAAATGGGGACTAACTTTGAAATGGGACTAGCACCATTGAATTCAGCTTACTCGAATTAGGTTTACCCCCCGGGTGCCCAGCTTGTCACATTTTTCAACTAGCACAGTGTAATTATTATATTAAGCGCGATCGAAGTATTGCCTTTTACCTATAAAATCGATGTTAACCGCGACATAAATTTTTTCGGAAAACAAATAGAAATGAAAATAAAAAAATTTAAGGCCATTTTTGAGACATAGATTTTTGTTTAAAATTTATTTTAGAGAGAGTACAATAAAACAATACAAAAAAATTTAGTCTTTTAATATAACATAAGGGTTTAAATAAACAATAAAAACCTATTACGACTTAGTTTGAAGCCAGAAGCTGAAGCCGTGTATGGAACGGGCCATTCGATTCCAAAAATGTTATTCCAGCACGAGTCATACTCTAAATCATTCAACTTAATCGACGACCTATTTGACTTTAATTTATCAAAGGACAACTTTAAAAATAACCTGAAGAACTATTTTTTAAATTTTTAATTGGTAAACCAAAAATTGGTTTATATTTTTTTTTTGTTTTAAAGTTTTTTGTTTGAAATTTCTGTTTTAATATAATTTTTGTTTAAACTATTGTAAATAATCTGAAATCATACATGTAAATTAAAAATATATTTCTTTAAATAAACTAAATAAATAAAATATGAACTGTCAACCCAAAAAAATCGTATATCACGACGTTTTAATGATGTCAGCCCTAAAACAAAAAAAATTTTCGTTATTGATTTTTGAAGTAAGCCCAAATTATTTTATCTTGGCCGTAACAATTGTCTTGACAATTAGTTCGAATACACTCAGCTCAAAATTCAAATTAAGTTAAAGGAACCATTGCTTACCATTGTAAGCACGGTTCATGAAAATATTATTTTTTAAGAACAATAATAGGTCGTCTCGAGTTTAAAAGATGGACTGAATTTTCTACTTTTGTTTACTTTTGTACTACTTTTCTTTCGAAATATGTAAATTTCTCTTATGAAAATCGAAGTTTTCAAAATTTTCTATAAAATCTGTCTCACTATGATTTTAGGACAGTTCTGGCCCTGTGCTTTAAGAGTAGGAAGTTTCAAGAGGTTATGATGGGATCCGCATATCGAGAATTGCCCATATTGTACCGCTTTAAGAACCACCATAAATGAATGTCTCATATTTAGTCGCTTTAAGAAAAACCGCAATATTTTGCCATGAGAATGGCATATAATTTTATTAAAAGTGTGCACAAATAGTGAAAGCCCCCTTTTGTCAATTTTCCGGTTTTTTAAGCATTTTTGTTAAAAAAAATGCTATATGGTTTCGGTTTGCCGTCTGTCCGTCTGTCCGTCTGTGTGCACGATAACTTGAGAACGAATGAAGATATCAACTTAATTTTTTCACTAAAAGTTCAAGCAATTCTTGGGAATGATCCCTATTGATTTGGACATTTCTGTGTTTAGGGTGTTCGGAGGTAAGTAAGGTTTTGTTAACCCCCCTCCTTAAAATTGTTAGATTTTTTTTTCATTTTCTATTCTATTTTGGTTTCATAGAGCATGTAAATGTGGAATCAAAATATATCTCGTTTGGATGTGGTTTTGTGTGGGTGGTGTGGTTATGGGGGTGGTAGGAGTGGTGGTATGGGAGGTGGAGGGGGTGGGATGAGGTGTTTTCGTTTGGTGTAGGAATTTGGGATTTGGTGGATGAGGGTTTGTGTGGTGGTTTGTGTGTGTGTGGAAGTGGGTATGGAGGTGTGGAGGTGTTAAAGGGTGATAATATGGGTGGTGCGGTATAGGGTGGTGCGGTATAGGGTGGTGCGGTATAGGGTGGTGCGAGTGAGATAGGTTTTGGGGGTTTTGGATGGTGGGTGAGGGTGGTAATAATGTTTAGGTGTGGTGGTTTGTGATTTTTTTTGTGGAAAAACTATTTTCTTTTATTTTATAGGCAACAAAAATGCTTATAGGGTTCGGCTCCGAACCTTTCCCGTCTTTTTCTTTCTTAATTTTGTTTACAGCATTTCCTATTTGATCACCCTTTTGCTCGAAATCCTCAAATATCTCCTTTCTTGCGCAGGTTGGGTGAAAACCACTAGCCATAACTTTGATTGAACGATCATTTTTATTCCCGTAGGTAAGCCATTGACCCCCCCCCCCCTTCCCCTTACCCTCGGAATTAAGCTTTGTAGTCAAAGCTCTATAGGTTTCGGTTTCTAAAATATTAATTTTTCAGACGCCAAACAGTCAGCAGAGAATTGGTCATACATTCAAATAAATGATGAACTATTAGAGGAGCTGGGAATTCGAAATTTAGCAGATTGCATCATTTCAGTCCCGGAAAAGAAATGTTGTAATTAAACATTACTGACTCAAAAAATTGTACCCCTTAACATTGAATACTTTAATAGTTATCATCAGCCGATGGTAGCATTAAGAGACATTCCAACACCAATTTATTATTGGGGCAAACAAAATGTGTGAATTAAATTCCATCGTAAATTGCAATGCCATAAAATATAGCCAAAAAATATGGCCAAAATATTGCTAAAAAAAAATTACTATGATCAACTCGATGACATGAAAAGCACCATTATTAAAATTTAAAGTATAATAACAAAGTCAAACCTCATTTAATTTTATAAGCAATGAATTAAGCATTCTTTACTTACAATATACTAGAATAAAAAAAAAACTCGGGCTGCCTCTGTGTACAAATAGGTAACACCACGGTAGTCGCATTCACATCGCGGGGGCGGGTCCAAAATATAAGTGCTATCGGGAACCAAATGCCAGTGGCATAATTTTGCAAAAACAAACAATGAGTATAACAAATACGGAATATAATATTCCAGGCGGTACAGCAGCAGAAATTCTACCAAATCCACACTATTCGGAAACAAACCCAATAGATTCGGGGTGGATCAATCATTGTTTAACCCATTTGTGCGAAGTTTCAAATTATCAAAATAACCAAGATCGCCAACTGGAAATATATTTCAGTACAAGAAGAAACAAACGATGCCAAACTTCGCGCAAAATTAGCAGAAGTAAAGAAATCTACAACTAAATTGAACGAAGAATTTACAATTTTAAAGAAAGAGAATGAAGAACTCAAAAAAGCCATTTTAATCTATTCCATACAGATGAAGAAGAATTAGAAAGAGAAACAGAACCAGAAATAAAAGAGCAATTAAGAAAAGGAAAGCTCAAAACTCACCAGAAATGACAAAAGCTTTACTCTCAACCTTAAAAGAGGTTTATAGAAACCAGTTAATCATCAAAAAACAACTAGCTCTAGAACAACAACCAACTAAACCCAAAGAGAAATCACCTCCACCAATAAATGTAGCCGGGATATCAAATTTCTCTACTATTCAATCGTTTATGAAATTCTTTTTACATTATTTGCCGTAGGCACTTGGCGAAACACACTTACACTTAATAAACACTTTTTATTAAATACTTGCTTTTTATTTCACAAAAATTAAATTTTTAAATATTTTAATTAAGAATTTGTTCAAAAAGTTTAAAAAATCATTCGATTGATTCGACTTGTTAGGTTCATCATCAGGACTGATTTGTAAAAGTAAAAATTTTGTTATATACTGTAGAAAAAAGAAAAAATAAATAAAAGAAAAAATAGGCAATAAAAATTAATCTATTGATCGTCCAAACCAACTGTTAGTCATACGGAAAAATTAATAAAAAAGGAGGTGGAGGATAGTAAGTAGGCGATTGGTCAAGTAGTTTATTTAGGAATAAAAACCTAATAGTTCAACGGATCAGCAACATCTTGTCCGATTATAGCAATATTCCGATACCAGCTTACTCGTAAAGACGAACCAGAACTGTCCGAAAATCATAGTGAGACCGATGACCAATACCCATAATTCCACTAAATATGTTATATGGTTGTTCGTAAAGCGATAGTATGCGTGTATCGATCCTTATCACAAAAGGCTGCTCGAATTAAGACAAGTAAGAAAAGTGTTTTTTTTTCTGAATTTAAATAAGTGTTTTTAATTCCTTATGAAAATGATTTAAGAATTTGCTCTCTTCTTAATTCAATTTAAGAAATTTAAAAAAACTGAATAAAATATAATTCTTTAAAATTGTTTAGGAAATTATTTTAGAAAAGTATTCAAAAATATGTAATTTTATTTTAAATTTGAAAAGGTAATTTAAATTTGAAAAGGTAATTTGAAAAGGTAATTTAAACACAATTTTGAATTAAAAATTAAATATAATATTATTTTTCAGATTTCTCTCTATAAAATAACTCACATTAAAGTGTCATGTGTTAGCATTGTAAAATTTGTCTCTAATAAAAATAAAATAGTCATAGGTAATTCTCATACGAGTATATTTTCTTCTTCATTAAACAACAAGATAATATAAATATTGTAAATAAATATAAATAATCACGTCCATTCATTATAAAAGTGAATTGTGAAAAGTGGGCAAAACCTGAAATAAAATAAATATATTCTAAATCAATTTAAAAATGAATAAATTTGCAAAAAATGTGCATTTCTTAATTCATTACCGGACAAGTGGTGCAGTGGTTAAAGCTTCGGCACTTGGACCAGGAGGTACTGGGTTCGAATCCCATCAGAGGCCAGATGCAAATCGAATTTTCATCATCAACTACAATCGGCGATGTTAATAAACACAACTGAGACCCTCTGATAGAGTGACCCACCGTCCATGTCAATGTACAGGTTGACATGGAGCTTGCAATGCGCAGGTGGTATACTGTAGTTGTGTGTGTAGGTGAATGGGTTAATGATGTAGCATGAATGCGTGGTATCACAATGGGCCAAAAATGGCCTAAGTGTAAATCACTGAAACCTAAAAACCTAATTCATTTTAAGTTTAGTTTTTTTTTTCTTGAAATTGCTATTTTAAATCCAGGAAATTTGTTTAAAATGCGAATTAAAAAAGGTGGAAATTTTTCATACAAATATCACTTTTCTTAATTCACTTTTCTTAATTCAAGTTTTCTTAATTCGAGTAGCCATCACAAAATGGCTCCCTGAATTAAAAAAAGCTAACTTAAAAATGGTGTTTTGACTTAAAATCTGTAATGAATATGAAATAAAAAAAGCTGACTTTATTAATGCATATTATAAGTCATTTTGAAAATGATTTAAGAAGTGTGTTTATAAATGACATGAAATGGGTATTTTTAAGTCATTTTGAAAATGAAATAAAATGTGTATTTAAGGTCGAAATAAAACGTAAAAATGTATAATAGTAAAAGCCCGATTATTCGGCATCCAATTAAGCGGAATACTCAGTTAACCGCATTTTTACTTTTTAGGATTTTTTTTTTGCATTTTTATTTTGCTTTTCTCTTTCATATGCATTTTTTAATTCATTTTGAAAATTGCAATTGTTTCTTGCACATTTTCATTAATGAAAGTATTAGTTGAAAATTTTGAATGGCTTTAATTTTCTTATTACAGTAAAAAAAAATTCACTTTAACTGAGTGTTCCGGTTAATTAGATGCCGGATAATTGGGCGTATAATATGAAAATTAAACAAGTTTTCAACTAATGCTTTCATTACTGAATTAATGAAAATTTCAAAAAATTCAAAAAAAAACAATTGTAAATTTCAATATGAATTAAAAAATAAGGAAAAGGAAGAGGAAAGAAAGTGAAAGAATCAAAAAATCCTAAAAATTATAATTCCGGTTAATTGATGCCGGATAATCGGGCTTTGACTGTAATAAGAAAATTAAAGCCATTCAAAATTTTCAACTAATACTTTCAATAATGAAAATGTCCAAGGAACAATTACAAATTTCAAAATGAAAGAGAAAAAGGCAAAAAAAATCTGTAAAAATTAAGTGTCCGGTTAACTGAGTGTTCTGGTTAATTGGATGCCGGTTTATCGCGCTCTTACTGTAATATGAAATTAAAGCCCTTAAAAATGTTCAACTAATGTATTCAATAATGAAAATGTGCAAAGAACAATTGCAAATTTTAAAATGAACTATAAAATGCATATTTTAATTAATAATTAATTCTCAAATCAAATTTATGAAATCCATGATTTTTATCTTTCTCTACAATACATACAACAAAAAACTGTAACAAGAAAAACAAGAAACCATTTTCTTAAAAAAGTGAAATTACGCATGTAAATTTTATGTTTATAATGTGAAATAAAATATGCCTTTTTGAAAATGAATTAAAAAATATATTTGTAAAATGGCATAAAATATACATTTCATGTGTCATTTTGAAATTAAATTTGTTTTTGTAAAACTACTTTGTTTAGCCAGAAAATTAGTTAAAAGTATGACTTTATATAAAAACGCCATTTTTAACCACGCCATTTTAATTTCAGATTTTTTTAATTCAGCGAGCCTAATAAACATACAGGGTTATCCAATTCGAGGTTGATAAAGTAGAAATCTGTATACCGACATCTGTCAAAGATAAACGTCAAGTACGCTGTCATTTATTTAGTTGACATTCTGCCATTTAAGAATATGGAGCATTTAACAATCGACCAACGCGTTAAAATTATTAACAGAAAAACAGGCCGTCGATGCTGATTTTTCGAACAAAATTTTCTTCAGTGATGAAGCTCATTTTTCGCTTGGTGGATACGTTAATAAGCAAAACTGTAGAATTTGGGGCTCAGAAAATCCACAATTGATTGTAGAGAAGCCATTACACCCGGAAAAAGTCACTGTTTGGTGCGCATTGTGGTCTGGTGGTGTGATTGGGCCGTATTTTTTTGAGAATAACCATGGACGAACCGTTACCGTCAATTCTGAGCGCTATGGCCGCATGTTAACCGATTATTTTTTTACGAAAATCGAAGATTATGATCTTGACGATATGTGGTTCCAGCAGGATGGAGCAACCAGTCACGTAACACGAGCAAATTGAGATCTTTTGCAAGAGAAATTTCCTGGACGTTTGATTTCGCGATTGGCTGATGTCAATTGGCCTCCAAGATCCTGTGATTTAACGCCTTTGGATTTCTTTTTGTGGGGCTACGCGAAAGATCGTGTTTACGCAAACAATCCTCAAACTCTTGACGAATCGAAAACTAATATTCGTAAGGTAATGGCCGAGATACCGCCCGAAATGTGCCGAAAAGTCATTGAAAATTACCTCAAAAGAATCAAGGCCTGTAAGAAGTCCCGTGGAGGACATTTGAATGATATCTTGTTTAACTAAAAATGGCAAGGATCAATCTGTAAAATGAAATAAAAATTACAATACATTCCGAATATTTTGTGTGTTTTTTTAAGTTTACTTTATCAACCTCGAATTGGATAACGATTTATTAACGAATAAATATTTTTAACAAGGATGAAAAATATAATATGCGTTAATTAAAAAATTATTAGAATTTTATCCATGCCATCTGTTTTGGGGCCGAAACACTCCCTGCTCTTTCGCGGTTTATTTTTTCCGTCTTACTTTACGCATCACCTGCCAAATCGAAGATTTACGGCTACAGGGCCGATTTAAAACTGTAACGTGTATGTTGTGTTGCTGCAGAAGTGAAGTAAAGCGCAGCACTTAGTAAATTAATAAATAAATTAATAATAACAATAAAAAAATAAAAAAACAAAATTTAGTTTAATTTTAAAATTAATAAAAAAATTTTATTTGAAAAAATAATGATTGCTGGATGTTGATCAGCGGCTGCTGCTTCTCCAAAATTCCAAAACTGATTAAAAAAACTTTTAAATTTTGTATAGCTTATATACAAAATTTTAATGCAAGCTGGATGCAATAAAGTCATTGATCCAGTGCTTTCGCTATTTGGTAAACAAGCTAATAAAATATTGAATTGCAGCAATAAAGCCTGGTTTATTGCCCTTGATCCAATATTGTTGCGTTTTGGTAAACAAGGCCATAAAAGTTGGTTGGTTACCAATTTGTTTGGATAATAGACGTACGTACGCCTATGAACACTATTGCAATGTTAAATTTACTTTGTAGTAATTGCCACGCCATCATGTTACGATGCATTAAATAATTGTGTCATTGGTTATCACAATCATTTAATGATGATGGGGGGGCATCTATAATAAGATTTTAACAACTGCCGTACCATCGCTTAATTTGTATATTTTGTGTCTTGGTTATCACAAAATATGATGGTGGCATCTATGATGCAATTACAATATTGTTCGTTTCAATGTTTGATAACGATCTTGATTGTCATGCCAATCGGTATGATAATAAAATTTGTTAATTTTGTAATGTGTACAAAATTGTTTGTTGCATGTACCGATTTTGCATGGGCAGACTGTTGTTGCATATTCTTTTGGAATATGTTTATTTATACGGAGAATTGTCCGTTGATAAATAATTCAGTCTACGGAGAATTGTCCGTTTGTGATTAAGTATATTGTGCGGTGTTTCTTGTAATTGAAGAAACAGGCCGCTACAAAACCATCTGCACATTGCAAGCTCCATGCCAGCCTATACTGACATGGAAGATGGGTCGGTCCATGAGTTTTGCACTCCGACAGGGGGCCATAGATGTGTTATATTTCATCCCCGATCGTAATCGGTTATGAACTTTCACTTTTGCATCCTGCCCCTATCGGGATTCAAACCCGGTACCTCCCGATGCAAATGCCAAAGCTTTAACCACTGTGCCATTTGGCCGGTAAGCAAAATTTTATCCACCAGAAATGGTGGACACTTCGAACACTTATTATAATATTTAAAATTAATAAAAATGTTTTAATTTATTTATTTTTATTTATTTTTTATTTATTTCTGATAGTGGGTCAACTTTCTGTAATACATTGTTTTTCCACTGGTGTCACTTAAACATCAACAAAAAAATTTGAGAAAGGAAAAGACTGTACAAAACCATTGATTTTATCTGACAGAAGGTAAAACAGGGGCACCCTGTATGTCGAAGAAATCCTTACATTGAACATTTATTTCTTCACTTGAGCGAAGCAATACTTCGTTTCCACAAATCTTATTTCAGTGCGGGTCATGTGTGTGACTAATTTTTTTAGGCTCATTTAATCCTTAGCCACAGTATAACAATATTCTATTGGGTATGAGGGGGATAAATATGAAGAGGAAAACCATACATTGAACGTTTATTTTGATTTCATAAATATTATTCCAGAAAGATTTTGTTAAAATTTTGTTGTTTAAATGGACCTAGGCCTACCTAAAAACATTAGCCACATACATGACCCGTGTTGGAATAAGACTTAGGGGGTTCAAGTATTGTTTGCGCTCAACTGAATAAATAAACGTTCAATGTATGGTTTTCGTTGTTATATTTATCCCTTTCATACATTAAATTTAACCCCGTCGTTGCACCAAAAATAATATTAAAATATAATTTTAACTATATTCAAATTTTAGCGCTGCAGTTATTAACAACCAACGCAACAAGGATTTCATGAACGATTAATTATTACGCAAACCAGTGCAACATGGTTTTCATCAAAAGCATATAAGTCGAAAAACCTCTCTATTGAAAAATCCGTTAACATGTTTTTTTTTTCGAAATTAGGACTCATTGTACTCTAGACGTACACTAGATTCAGAGTATTTGATTAATCTAGATTCGTTCAAATCCAATACTGGTGTTCACACATTGGTTGAAACACATTTGTAACAGAATTTTAGATATTGATTTCGTAGGCAAAATTTTACGTTGCCAAGCCATTGCGCGGTATAGTATTGAGATATCTACTTAAAAATTTATAAACGTTACAGTTTTATCCATAAATAAATTTGAACAGTTGCAAAACAATTTGCGCCAACTTACTATGAAGCAAAATAAATATTATTTGTTAATTTAAATACTAATGTTTGTTTAATGGTGCTGAATAATATATTTTTTAGAGTACATCAACTGTACAAACAGCCACTCGGTTAATGAATCGATAAAATTTTATTGAAACAATTCAATGTTAAGTTTATAAGCTCGAGAAACTAATAAACTCATCTTAGATGAAATATATGATTTTGTTGATTGCCCTACTCGGGATCATAGCCGTAAGTATCATAAAAATAAAAACTATTTAACTACAGGTATGGGGTGCTCCACAAAATGGATGAATAGAAGTTTTGGAGGATATTGCGGAAGACGCGGGATACACAGTCCAAGATAGGTGGTATTGTAAAGCTCTTTTTCGATGATGCTTACAAGTTTATTGAACCTATTGCACTTGAATAACCTATAGCTCGATCGCGCTATTGTTAAAGATTAAAATCTTGAAAATTTATTAACAATTTTATCAAATATATTTTAATAAAACCATTATTTAAAAAAATGGAGAATTTAATCGAATCGTAAAATAAAATATTTGGTAACGGGTAAAATAAAATAGTGTTGCAGAGTATTTTGAAAAGTATTGTATATCATTCATGAGAAAAACAACTAATTCTGCAATAATACCGTTCCAGATCCGTTTTTCAAAATTTAAGCGAAAATGACGATACTCAAAACTTTTTAATTTATCGCCAAAACTAGAGATAGAGCTTATGATAAACTCGTTGAACTAGTCGTTTTCTAAGGGGTATGATCGCCAATATTCATGCAGAATATACACTTGAATATAAGTGTATATCCTGCATGAATATTCTAACGAATTAGGGCCAATGTTGGATTTAGGTTTTAATAATTGCATAAAATGTCCAACATTTCCTAACAGTCTCAATCTTGCCCAAGTAGTTCGTGTAGACAGACATATTACTTTAAACATTAAGTTTTAATTTCGCACGTATATTTCACTTCTCGCAATTTTCTCGAACTCTCAACAAACGGGACCTGAAAGATATGTCAGCATTAATCATCGACGAACCGACTCAAATGAAACCTTTTCCAAACTTTAAACGTTAAGTTTTTGAAGTGTTCGCGTGTATTACGGGTTGCTTCTAAGAGTATTATTCTTTTAAATAACCTACCATCCGAAGTTGGGTCGCAAGTTACACTTAACACCTTTACTGAATGAATTAATTCAAGAGAGATGGGGGGTGAAGGGGAGGAAGGGGGGTTGTAATTTCCGTTGCACCTGAGTGGGTTATTTCTTTGTAGGTTGTTTCTTTGTGCTTCCGATATTGTTTGCAACAGTTGTCGAAAATTTAATTTTCATTTTGTTAGTTGGCGTCTAGCTCGAATCGTCCACATACATGTTTTCTTTAACCCATATTAGCTTAGCGATCTAGTTATAATACAAAAAATCTCTTAAAAGAGAATTAGAGACATATTTTTACTGCAATGTTCTGTTTAAATAAAAATCCTTTCAGAAAACATTTAATTTGGGTTTGCAATCCTAGCGGTGCACAGGTGAATTATTCAAATTACCATAATTTTACATAATACATTTACAATTATATTTCGTTACATAATTTTAAGTACTTTGAAGGTTAAATTGGTATTTTTTGCATTTTTCGTACCAGTTATCTAACGGTATGTTTTTTATTTTTCCAACAATTTTTTGTTTTCCAAATTCATCATTCGAAATATTTACTAAGCAGTTTATATTCTTTACAAAGAAAATTAATTTGCGCTAATATGGGCTAATAGCCCGAGTAGCAAATGGAGAAGTGTCTTCGATTAGCTGTTTGTTCCAACAACATTTTAATGCTTGATACGTTAGCCGTATAAGTTTGAGGTTGGTTCATAAAGTCCTGTCACAGCTTTTCTTTAATTTATTTAAGGCACCGATATAGATTCCTTCCGTGATGTTTACAAGATGATTGTGGCTTCTCACGTTAATGACTCGTTCAAGTATTGTAATTTTCGTTATGGGTTTAAGGTGGTGATTCGTGGATCGTGATGCAAAACATGCCTAAAATGGATTGCCATTCTGCATTGTCACCACAGACAATAAAATTGGGTGGTTAAATTTAAAGTTCTACACAAAAAAAACATTTCCTCATTAACAAAATTTT
Organism: Nephrotoma flavescens; assembly: GCA_932526605.1. Taxonomy (NCBI): domain Eukaryota; kingdom Metazoa; phylum Arthropoda; class Insecta; order Diptera; family Tipulidae; genus Nephrotoma; species Nephrotoma flavescens. The sequence goes on along the minus strand of OW052220.1, from coordinate 246,223,526 downwards.
GAGAGCGAGTTTATTTACTTTTTGTGTATACGTAAAAGATTTTTCCAGAGCAAACAACATCGTATTTAACCAGCAAGTAATATGCATATCTTGGATATTGGCCGCTTTATTTGACCTATTGTGGTCTTGATGACAACCACTCGAACTAATCCGTCTTAACCTGGTGGAATGGTTTATGTAAAGCGGCCCATTAGGTATGGGGTAGGAAATCCTGATGTATCCCAACTACAAGCTCGGTATACCACCGTTGCCAGAAATGCTGGACCATCCGCTATATATGATAATAACGCAACCACCTCTGGTTAGCCTTGAAATATATTCATTTGGGCATTAATGTCATCGTTCGTCCAATCAGGAAATGACCAGGAGTTAGGGGATCCATATCTTCTGTGACAATTTTCGAACATCGTTATTCTACATTCAACAATACGACTGATGTATTTTCTTCTTACAAAGCTGCTTCTGGAAATTCCAAATTGGTTTTTGACTGATTTAGCCAAAAAATGTCTGCTTTATTTAACCACCGTAGGCCATTCCACCATAAACTGTGGCTGACTAGTTTTACAGGAAGTAAGCCAGGCGAAGCACAGTCTGCCGGATTGTCAAATGATGGTATATGACTCCATTGACTGCGATTAGTTTATTACAAAATTAATGAGATCCTATTACGTGGGTCTGCCACCTTCTTCGGAATGACGATATCCAATTTAGTACAATCGTCAAATCGGTCCATAGTCGATAGCCAATAGTAAATCTAACTTTAAATATTTCCAAAACTGGTGCCAGCAGCTTGGTAAGCAGCACTGCAGCACAAAGTTCCATCCGTGGAATACTGATCGTCTTAAATGGTGCTACCTTTATTTTTGCCATATGTAAATTTATCTTATATCCATCCAGTCTTCACTCGACTATAAATGATAGCTAGGTAAGCTAACTCGGAGGCACCTGCAAATCCGTGCAGTTTCAATACTTGATACTCATGTCTTTGTAATTTTGACTGTAGGTGGCCATCCAATTGGTTAATATATTTTCACTGCTTTTGACAGCATACTGCGTCTGGTGAATTTGTGATTTATTAAATTCATCTTAAACTGGAAAACTGGTGTCGTTTGTCGGAGAGTACTTCATTCCATGCACTGACACGGCTTCATTATAGATTTCGAAGTAAATAGCGGAAGCTCCTTGTTTTTTTCGTCGATAGTACACATTAGCACGGTACAATTTTAAGTCTACTTACGTTGGTTGAATTCTCCAATTCCGAATAACCAAATTAGATCTTAGAACCACGTTTTGCGCGTTTTTAATAATTGCTACCGACAGAAAGCCATCAACATAGAAGTGTCGTTTGAGTACTTCTGAAGCTTCCGGAAACTCGCATTCATTATGTGACGTAAGCTTATTTAAAGTTTGGCTAGCTGACCCCACAGCTAATCAATTGATCAATCAAAGCGTTTCCATGCGTTGCCTTAGCCGAACCATCAAATAATATTGTTCCAATCAAGAAACGTTGGCTAATTGCATATAGCCTAACTTCGTATTCATCTAATAACTCTCCGTACATCCTGTTTAATGTAGCATCACTCGCTTTTCTAAATTACACATTCTATTTATAGCCGTCATCATGGAATTGCTCATTTTCTGCAAACCATTCTTGAAAGGTAGACTAATTATGTATTTACCATCTTCAGCTCTACAGATTATGTTCCGGAATTGCTCAAGACAAAAAATTTCATTTTAAAAATTTTTCTAGAAGAAGATTAATTGGAACTTCCTTTCTTTGAGTTTGGCCTTGAACTGCTGTTCCTGCAATTAGACGTCCTAAGTTCGTATTATAAGCAACCAATTTTTTCTCGGAATATATTTTTTTTTCCATCACGAGCATATCACTTCCCAGTAGTACATAAATTTTTCATTCCTTGATTTGATTCGAATTGTTGCCACTGCCTTTGACACTCCGTTTCTTAAGATCTAGTCGCTGGAAAACTTCCTCCGTAACAAACGATGTTTGTGAGCCGGTGTCAAGCAAGGCTCTACAATACTGCCAATTGCCATTTCGTCCTTCAACATTTCTATATGTCGTTCTATACGTATAGACAATTTATGTTTTGATTTACAGTGGTAAGGTTTTTACGTAATCCTCACGCTGCTGAAAGGCATGAAATTCTGTGAATTCGTCTAGTTTGTAGCCTTTCCACAGAATAATGCGTAAACTACTGCTGGTGCCGTGTGCATATACTTTGATTTCTGAATAATTCCTTAGAAGACTAATGTTTAACGTTTTCAGCTTTCACACCTTGCAATGAATCCATTCGCTTATTTAACACGGCTAATAATTTGTCCTAAATTGAAAATTCCAAATCGCGTGTTTCTAATTTCCACATTTGTCTTGACTATGGATCCATTTTTTGTGTGGCGGTATAAATAAGCCAAGTGCTTGTAGACCTAAGACCTTGTATCATCTAATCGAGCAATGGACTGTGGACGCTTGCGTAATTTGTTTTTTTTTTATGTTTTAATCTATGCAATCTGTTCTGGTACCGAAGCACTCCCAACTCTTTCGCGGTTCGCTTTTCACGTCCTACTTTACGCATTGCTTGCCAAATCGAGGACGTACCGCTATAGCTCCGATTTTATCACCATCTGCACATTGGTCGGCCCATGAGTTTTGCACTCCGACAGGAGGTCATAGTTGTGTTCCATTTCAACACAGATCGTAAGCTGTTCATGAAATTTACCTTTTGCATCCTGCCCCTATCGGGATTCGAACCCGGTACCTCCCGATCCAAACGCATAAGCTTAAACCACTGTGCCGTTTGGTCGGTTTATTCGGGGTTGAACGAAAAAATGATCCACAAACGAATTCACAATGTAATGTTTTTTGTCACATCTCTTACAGAGTTTTTGAAAAGCTTCTATATAGTTAGTGTCTTTTATTTGAAAACGCCAAACAAGAGCAAGTGCCTCGCCTCTTAAAAGTGCCTTTAATTATTGAAATTTTTGTGCGGGTGTAAGGGTAGCATTTTCATGAACAGTGGATACCACCATCATTTATTTGATCTGGCTCTATTTAATTTAAGCTTATAACTTGTATTCGTCCCCCAAACCAGCTGATAATTATTATTATTACACTTTATTTTTTAAAACACAAACCTAAAGAATACGGAGGCGTATATAAAGAAATTAAAATCGAATTTCGTTGGAAAAATTCCTAATCAAAAATGCTAGGTCTAACAAAAAATAATATAAAACGAACCTTATATATACATAATGATTATACCAAGCCTATATATATATAGAAACTTTAGTTTTGGAAAGCAATTAAAAGACCATCTGTATATATAATAAAATAATTTAAGTAGGAAAACCAACAACAACATTTAACCTAAAAAATAAAATAAAAACTCATTGAATAATTATGATACTTTCTCCACACTCATTTTTCCTGACTCGAACAGCGAACGGCGCACAAAGTAGAAAATAAAACAGGAAATTTTCCGAAAATAAATCAAAATTATCAATTTCTGTTGAGTCACTCGGTTCCGGAATACCAAAAAATCAAAAATCATACTTATTTTCTCAATTAACAAAAATAAAAAAAAAATAATGAAAATATAAAGAAAATGATTCCGTCTTTTCCACGTCTTATATTATAGATCAAGATACTCATCGTCGTTACATACAGAAGAAATAAAAGCACCGGCAACAAAAGAAATTCTTATAAAGGGGTTAAAGTGAGTTTTCCTTTATTCATTTTATTCATTTTTTTTAAAGGGAAGCAAAAAGGTTATCATAATAGTAATTATAATTATTATAAAGATTTTCTTCATTTTCCCAATATAATAATAATATGGAATAGTCATAATTATATTGTTTTCACTAATACGTAAGGAACGAGCACCACCATCGTAACATAATAGTGATTAAAATAGCGGAAATTCTTTCATAATGAAAATGAAAAACAAAAGAAAAATGAAAAATTTGATTAGAATATAAAGTGAAATAGTATGTAAGTCAAATATCTATGAACCCGTGGGGATGGAGGTGGGGGGTACTTCCAATGATACCTACCCTAAATTTGCGAAGCTTTAAGGTTACCAGTAATACGTGACTCTATTGCTTTGGGAAATAAACAATTTGAGGTGATAAAACTACTGATAAAAACGTCGACTATGATAAACAGTCGACAATGTAGACAACGTCAACAACCTAGCTAAGAAATTACGTTAACTCTAAAGATTTTCATTTTTTTTGTTACGTTATTTAGTCGGTATATTTATATTTTGATATTGAAACATGATTAGTTCGTTTAGCAACCTTAGTATAATTCGTTAGTACCGACTCTTACATGGTCAACCTTGACAACATCTTGATGACAAACATCAGCATGATTAACAAACGTGAAATTCCAATACGAACAAAAATTTTAATTTAGCACCCATCTCCATCATCCAGTTCGGCCTCATCCATAATGTATCTGCGGTTCATATATAATTGGCCCACTGGGCATGGCACTTTGAATTCTTAGTTATGATTTACAAACGAATATTTTTTTTATGTTATGCGGCTATGTTTAATTAAAATTTGTAGTTAGCCTGAAATTAACGTTCAAATTTCATTCTATGTGTGCACCACGCTGATCTTTTTGTTTAAATGTTCGACTAACTAAATTGATGGTTGGCTCATACCAGCCGTTTAAAGTTGACACAAAACAAAGCGTGCCTGAGTGTTAATTAAAATTCGCTAAATAAATTAAGATTAATAAATCACCAAAACATTTCTAATTGGAGCACTAAAATTGTAACTTTGAGACTTTGGACTTTGCACTAAAATTGTAACTGCAATAAAATGACAATTTAGTGTGTGTTCCAATTGGTTTAAATGCCGCATAAAAAGTTAAAAAAGTAATAAAAAAAGCGTGGTATTTTTCTTTAACTTTTAAACTTTTTATCTGTTAACAAATTTATTAAAATTTTGGCAATAACATGGTTGCTTATTTTATGTGTAATTATGAACGTATAAAGCAAATTTAAATTATGTAAATATGTAAAATGAATACTAAGTAAATGTATATTAGTTAATTATGGTCAGTTTACACCTAAATCATTACACGATTTTTCTCAAAATTGGTACATAACAAATTTCTGTTTACAAACAAATATTTTTGTCAGCCAAATGTTTTTCCACATAAAAAATGTATTAGCTCTTGAAGCAGATAAAAAGTTTGACATTTTTATTCACCTCAATTTTTAACTTTTTATGCGGTGTTTAAACCAATTGAAAAACACACTTAGTTAGGAGTTCTAAAAAGCAACAAACACGTCTACACAATTGTCATCTATTTAATTATTCGTGACTTGTATTGAATTAGATCGAAATTACAAAATTCAAAACTAAATTATTAAATAAAAAATTAACAATGCAACTGTGACTACAAATCGAAATTTTCTGTGACAATCACTTTGGACGGCAGTCCAAACGAGTGACGAAAGCACATACTGTGCTGGAAGTCGAACTCGTATATATACAGCTAGTTTCGAACGTTTTCCCTTTGAGACCGCCAGGTTCCTGTTATATATCATTGGAAAGATCTTGAAAAGTGGACCCAAATATTGTATAAAGCATGAATTTCTACCAACATTGAGTGGAGATATGACCTTCCGAAAATTGCCCCAAAAAATCAGTTTTTCGGCTATAACTGCCCCAAAAAGTAAGTATTTTTTAACTAGCAAATTATGATTGTAGACGTCAATACCAATTCAACGACACCTCAAACGTGTAAAACGGATGGTTTTAACTAAAGTTATGACATTTTTAAATATTTCTATGACGTCACCAAATAATCTTGCTTTGGATACATACATATATGTTTGTTTGTACTTTTTTCATTTTCATCTCATACTTTCAGGGTTTGTAGTACTTGAAAAACTAAGCAACTTTTGTTGTACAACTTTTTGATTTGACCGCCATGTTGGCCGCGGCCGGCCTCTGAACGGTCATTTGTGGCCATTTTGGCCACGCCAACTGCGCTGAACCTATTTGACATACCCCGAATATATGCATATCGTTTGAAAGGTATTGGCGCCAGCTATACCAAATCGGCCGGCCAATAAATGCCAAATCGGCCGGCCACATTCATTGGTTCATATTTTCAGGATTATTAGCCACAAACCTGATCTACAATATGACATTAACCGTTTGTCCCAGAAGACTCGTATATTTTAGATATTGACCTCCATAACTTAAAAGCCACCCTAATTTTTTACAAAATTTTATTTTTTGGCTCAAATGCACCCTAATATCGGCCCGTTACGGTTCATAATGATAGTGAATCAACGTATTATAATAAAACAAATATAAATACATTATATTATTATCATTGCTAAGAGAATTTTTACCAGTGGCCGTTTTTCATAACAAAAAAATGGAAAAACTGACAAATTGATTTGATCGAAAAAAGCACCAAAAACATTGAACATTTGACAGTCTCCTTGCATAAAATCGATATTTTTTATCATTATGATGATTTCTTTGAAAAATAGATCTTATCTCTCCTCCCATCGCATGAAGATGGAATATCAGCGAGAGGCTAGCTACCATTAACTTTTGTTTCCAACTAACACACTAAAATATTTATATTTTATTGTATTGTTTAAGGAATCAAAAATGAATGGTAGCCGCATACAGTTAGTGACAAAACAGAAAGAAACATGCAAAAAAAAATTGTTGAATTATTCAATCGAATTTCTACCAAAAACACATGCATCTGGTCTAAATTTTTATAACTCTGTAACATACACTAAAAACTAAACTACAAATGTTCAGCCGATACCCTACGAGAACCAGGTGTGTAATAAGATCACACCCGGCATGACCTGTCTGTGGCATGTGCGGTAAAGGATTCTGTAAAAGACTACAAAATGAAGATTGCAAAATTGCTTGCAAAATAAAGAAATAAAATCGTGTACCACACAGCAGAAACAGTAATGATGAGACTAATGATGAGACCTGACCCTACTTTTCAACATAAAAAAGATAATATAATTCTTTACTATTTCGAGGCCTAGAGCATGGTGAGATGACGCCATCATCTGCTCACTTTCCAAATATAAATCGTATTGAACCATTCCGCCATGCTACACTGTTTTCTGGATTCAAACTATTGCGCAATAGATTTTAATTTTTAATTTTAAACCCTTATTTTAAATTAAATCATTAAAGTTTTTTGTCTTGTTTTATTCTGTTCTCTCGAAAATAAAATTTAAACAAAATTCTACATCTCAAAAATGTCCGTAAATTTTTTTATTTTCATTTCAATTTTTTTCATTTCGGATTCACGGTCAAAATTTTTACGTCGCAGCTGCGTAATAAAATTTTTGTCCGTGAATCCGAAATGAAAAAAATTGAAATGAAAATAAAAAAATTTAAGGACATTTTTGAGATGTAGATTTTTGTTTAAATTTTATTTTCGAGAGAACAGAATAAAACAAGACAAAAAAATTTAATGATTTAATTTAAAATAAGGGTTTAAAATTAAAAATTAAAATCTATTGCGCAATAGTTTGAATCCAGAAACCAAAATTGTGTGTAGCATAGCTGATTCGTCAATAGGAACAATTTCGTTCTATTGTTTTTCTATTTTTTATTGAAACAGTTTCGTTCTATTATTTTACGTTCTATTGTGCCTCATACACAGATGCAGGCCACTGGAGTGACGAATATCGAATATCGAGAGAAGAAGAACGAATCATGCACACTCCGTAACACACAGCCGACAGCTATGTGAGAGTATGCGTAATTCGTTCTTCGCGAAACGAACAAAAATTAAGCCCTGAACAAAGTCTGAAACGCAGATACCAATATTCAACAAACTACAGAAGATTGTATTGGTTACACTAACAACCCCATGTTAATTTTTTTCTTTCGCACCACTACTTATTAATCTAGTGCGCACTTACGATTTACACATATATTCTAATACAACTATCTATAGTGTAGTTTTTTCTGTATTTGTTGCATTAAAATGGCTTTATATTGTTGTTGGTTTTTGTCATTTCAATGCCGTGTGCTATCGTGTGTGTGTGAACTCAAAGTCGAAGTCAAAACGACTGACAACAATAAAACGAATCGCAATTCAATTCATTTTCAATTTGCCATGCCAAAATCGTTGATATAAAAAAAAAACCTTTTAACGAGGTAAATGTTCGAGTGGCGAAAGCCGAATTCAATTCACAAAATTTCTGATATCAAAGTGGTGGCGAAAAAAAACAATTGTATTCGATTTGTCAACGATTTTTCGGAATGTTAGTGCATTCGGCGCGTTTGTTTACATTTTTCTTTCTAGCTGTCAAAAACAACAACTTGTCAACGATTTTTCGGAATGTTAAACAACAACGCGCTGAATGCATTAACATTCCGAAAACTCGTTGACAAATCGAATACAATTGTTTTTTTTTCGCCACCAATTTGATATCAGAAATTTTGTGAATTGAATTCGGCTTTCGCCACTTGAACATTTACCTCGTTAAGAGGTTTTTTATTTGATTTATTAATCTAATAAGATCCAATATCCAATAAAGCTATCAAAGAATTGTTGGAACCTGTTCGGCCAATGTGTTGCAGAGCCCCATTGCTGTTTTCTTCCCCTTCTCGACGCTGTCGTCCTTTAACAATTTCTCCATCCTCAGCTGGGCAATAAAAATCATTTATTTTTTTTATCTAATTGTGTAAAGAAACAGTCGCGTTAACAAGTTTTAGCAGGTTTTCCCACGTGAATGATCTTCCCTTCGATTAATGCTTTCCCAATAGCAGTATTTTTAAAAACACCGCTATTGCTGCATCTCAAAGATGTTCCGATGTCTACAACTAAAAAATTATAATTCGCATCACAGAGTGCCATTAATATAACGCTGAAAAGCCTAAATTTAAGAGCAAATTAACTTTAGTAGAACAAAACGCAATAAAAAAATTAGCTGAACTGTGCAATGTTTTCCTTCGAGAGCTCCAATGCAGTTTGCGAAATTCCACTTAGTACGAAATTCCCGTGAATGGATCCCAAGTGAGTGCCATATTGCGTCATGAGTTTCCGCAATAATGCAGCTTGCAGATGCTTTAGACACTCGGTCATCATACGCAAGTGATTTCATCATATCGCCACTGGCTAGGTATCTACAAAAATGGTTAGAATTTTAAAATGTTTCAATTATTTATTTGCTCGCATCTTCACCTCAAGGTTGAAGTATATGATATAGGCTCTCGAGTTCAATATAATTTCTCAAACCTGTCGCGGATTTTACTCAGCAATTCATCAAACAGATCCACCGACATTCGATGATAAATAAAAAAAATTGTGCGTTTCATGAAGCCTCATTTCTACCACCAAATTATTATAATGGCCTGGTTCATTACGCTTTAAAAACTTTTAATTTTTTTTTTAAATTTCTGATTGTTTTGTCACATTTTTTTGTAGCGACACAGCACAATAAATATATACCACAAAAAATATTTAATTAATGTGCGTGGCGGCATCCGTCGCAAATGTAAATTGTTGTCAAGAAAGCGACACGTTTATTTCAACCTTTTATGCGTCACACGACGTATGTAAAGCCACCTTTACTTCTATTTATTCTAATATTTTCGATTATTTTTGTATTTGTTCAAATATTTTCAATTTTTTTTAAACAGATGGAAATTCTTTCGTTATTCATCATCTCGTAAACTACTATTCTCGTACCAATTTTATTAGTTTCTAAAATCGGTATTTATGCCCTTGGCTAAATTGGAGATTATGCTATAAGATTCAGCTTATTGTCAGATATTAACCAAACTTGAAAAATTCGGAAACGCTTCGATAGACGTTGCTTCAAAATTTCGTTGACACAAAATATTTAACAACAGTTCCTATCTTTTGTAACTGAGGACATCAGAAATGGAAACTAAAAATCCTATTTCATACAATTAGATTACATTGGACGAGCTCAAACAGCCTTGAAGAATGTTTTTGAGGGAAAGAATGTTTTTGAGTATCCAGAAATCAATTTTGACGTGTACTGATTTGAGAAAAATCGCGTTAGATATCCAACGAAAGGGGTCAAGTTACATTAATTCTAATCGACCCACACTATTATAGTTAAAATTTGTGACGGAATTTTTGAGTGACAGAAATCAATTGCGAAGAGTTCATATTCCGATAAAATTCATTTAAGGGGTCGTACGGTGAAGGCCGCGTTCGTTTTATGAGTGTTTTTTTGATTCCAGTGAGTTTGATAAAAATTGTTGAGAAGTAGTGGGTCGTTCTGCGTAGAGCCGTTAATAAGAACCACGCTCCGGGATACTTCATTATAATACGCGATGTAACACCATGCTAATGCATATTGTGCCGCTCTCTATTTTCTCTATGTCTTATTATCTTTTATATTATGTAAAGTTTTTTAGGATTAAGCACAAACTCCACGAATTTGAAAAACACGTGAAATATAATATTTCCTAAATGTGTACAAATTTTTATTTTTGTAGTTTAAAGAAACAATTATTAAATACTTCACAATAAAGATGATCCCAGAACAAACTGGAAATTTTTCCCAAATTAGTATTGATCGCCCGCCATTGAGTCCTGGTAAAAAAAATATTAAATCTAAAGAGTATTTTAATTTATTTGCGAACATGGTGACGTTTATTGGTTTTTGGGTAATTTTTTGCAAACAGATGCCAACTATTTTCCAAGCTTGGTTAACATCGGATAATAAGCTAAATCCATCTAGCAACAAAAAAAAATTTAGTAACTAAACAGATTAGTTCGAGCATAAAAATTTACGATATGATGAATAGCGAAAGAATTCCCATCTGCACTTTTAAAACAATTTTGAAAATATTTGAACAAATGTAAAAATAATCCAAAATATTAGATTAAATAAAAGTAGGGGAAAAAAATAAATACAAACAGACCATGTTCAAACAAAATAAGCAAATTTTTTTAAATTCGTTGTATCTTTTTAGGTACAGTACTTTGTAGGTAAATAAAAATTTCGGTATATAAACTCGCCAAAATTCATAAGTAAATCATTCAGTTCATATCAAGCAATAAGTTTGTAAGTGAAAAAAACCAAGTTACAATGAAATTCGCTGTTTTAATAGTTCTTCTCGTTGGAGTTGCCGCTGTAAGTATACCGATACACTATATATAAAATACAATTAGATTTTTTTATAATATTGCACTTATTTTAGGTCTACGGTGCCCCTGCCCCCGGTCTTATTGGGGATGTTACTGGCTTTGCATTACCGATCTAATCTTGCCGAATAATTGAAATGTACAATGTAATGTAGTTCAACATGCATCATTAATTGTTCTTTAAAAATATAACCTAATCGTATTTGAAATAGTATTTGTTCTATTTTGAAATGAATAAAATTTAATAAATATCATTAGGCATGCAAGTATAGAAACTTTGGTTTTTTTGGTCAAATTTTCAAAAAATATTATTGTTACAAAGGTTAATCATCGAAATATTCGCCATTATACTATCTATGGTCTTTTGCCATTTATGAGGTAGATGATGAACGCCATCGCGATAGAAACTTGCTGGCTTCGAAACACAATAGTCATTGAGCCATTTTTGCGCATTTTCAAATCTACAAAATTTTTAAGAAAAATCAACATTTCCGGTTAAATATTGGAAAACTGATACTGACCGATATTGTTGCAAATTTGATGAATTGGTTAGTTCATGGTAGTTTTTCTCAAAAATAATATACTTTTTATAATGATTGATCCGATCCCGTAGCACACACCCACCTTTGATTTTTACTATGCCTGTTCCTTGAAGGTTATACGATTTGCTTTCATGACTGCATATCGATTGTTGTTTCATTGTGAATGGCATATACCCACTGATTGTTGGCATTAAGTTTTATCCAGTGATTTGATGCATTTACGGTTCCGATAGAACATAATTCCTCAAGATTCATCTTCCGTTGTAGGATTACTACCTCGCACTGAGCTTGGCTGCTCATGATGTTATATATTGGCGATATTTCACACAAAAATCTTCTTCCTTGAAATGATTGACAATTTTTTACTTGCTCTCTAGTAATTAATGCGAGCTGTTCCCGGTGAGCATCTATTACTAAATCCTCTGCTTTGGTGTCGATGTCAGATTGCGAATTCCTGTGTTCGATATTAGGCACTGGAAAAACGGCTAACAGTGTGTACTCCCGCGATAATGATAATGAAATGGTGAGTTCTACTATAATGTTTCTTGGAGTTACTCTACTGCATATCTTTATGCTATGATATATGTGAAGAAGATCCGGAACGCGATGCCCAGGTATGGTGTTTGTTGATCGTATACGTCTTTTAATAATTTCCAGCTCTTGATCCAATTGAGCCGGGGAGAGTAATGAAGGATGCAAAATGTTCTTGTGTACATTATGGATTACATCAAGTAAGGCTTGTTGCGTGTCCTCCAAAATTTTCAAAATTAATTTGCTTTTCCCGTATGAAGTACTCGTTCAATTGTTCTAGTTCAGCATTTAGCATTCCATGATCATTTATCAGTTTGTTTAATGATTTCATGGTAAGAATTGAGTTGTGCTTTATTAGCTTGACTGTGTTGTCTATTATTGTGGTATGATTCCTTATCAGTGCCTCTAATTGGTGCTGATAATTGTTTATGGCTTCAAATTGATTTTCATATTCTCTTGCTTCATGCTCTGTAAGAATCCCAAACATTTCGCCTAACACAACGCCTATTGTGTCATCTAAACCTCGTTTTGGTCTATGCACTTCCTTGTTGCTCGCTAATAATAATTCATTATCTGCCTCCAAATTGTTGAACTGCCATTGAATTTGTTGAAGAATTAATTCACAATTTATTTGAACAACGTCTATGCATGACTTCTTCAGTTGACTTTGCGCGGTCTTGAATTCTACAATTTCCTTCCAGTAATTACTCATATTATAATAGATTGTTAGTGACCATTTCATGGCTACCACCTCGAGTCCTATTGTACCTATTGATTCAAAGTGTATGTCTCTAGAATGGTTGAATGGAGTAATGTCTATGTTGGCCTGAGCGAGTCCCAAAATGCAACACATGGACAATGTCGCAAGCATCAGATGTTTCAATTTGCTCTGGTGTTTCATCTGTCGATGAGGTTGCTGGCGCAAATGAATATTTGCGACTCGTTCTCGAGATAAAATTCCGTTACATCAGTGGTAATTTTTGTTCTGCAAGCTATTCTTGGATACTCGTAATAGCTAACGTAAAACAAGGGTTGGTTTCACTATCTGTTCTTAAGAATATCTTTTGGTAATTTACGGTTCGTCGGTTGTTTCTTAGTTGAGGTTCTTAAAAGTGGTTTATTATTATAATAAAAATACTTTTACATATTATAGCACTAACTGATGAACTATGTGTTGGATAGAGGAACTCATTTTAATAACTTTTAATTATGACTGATGAACATATCATTTAATATAGAAAACCGATTATGATCTAAAAGATTATAAATTAATTTTGCAAAAAAAACGGCCCAGAAAAGTTTTCCAAAATTGAATAACCATTTTTGACAAAAAAACTAGTTTTAAACAAAAATTTGGGCCTCACACAGCCCAGACGGATTTTGATTGGTTGAAATGAAAATTTACACTTAAGATGTTCAATAAATTGGGATCTCCCAGTAATTTTTACCCGAAACCGGTCCAATGGAAGTGGCAGCGGATTTCCGTTTTTTGTAAATATTTGTTTTGAATAGCAAACAAGATAACTCTGAAATAAATACAAAAAATTAGGGATGCGATGGAAGATCGTAAATCAAAAAAAACTTAATATAGTTAGCACCTATACTTTATGTTACCATTATAGAGATAATCAAGGTTCTACTGTAAAATTAGTCACTTTGAATTTCACCCATAACTAAAAAACTAGCACTGACATAAAGGTTTTCAAATAAAGGTTTTCTTATCGTAAATTAATTAGTTCTTCATCTTTTGTTTTTTCAACTAATTTAAGTTTTATGTTACTGATCAGTTACATATTTTCCACACCCAAGCTTAAATAGTTTTATACGTAAAATGTAAGAAAAACAAGAAAAACTGTATTTTGCCAATACACTAAAATTAAGTTGGAACAATAATGAAATAATCTGTGTTAAAGTGAACCTTGTTGTGCTGATCATTTTGTAGCAACTCGGAATCGTATTTTTTTATTATTTTTAATAATGTTCAGCAAATTCTAAAAAGGCAGCTCTGCATATTGTTTGCGGACTTGCTGGTGGAAATTTTGTACAAGCATGCCACATTTATAACGACAGGGGTTCCTACTCTATAGAGGAACTAGTTCTCAATAAAATAGCAGAACAATCCAAGACGTTCGTCATAAATTCTTTACACTTTTGAGGGAAGAACAATTATACCTCTATCGTATTTAACGTGTATACTCATGTTCTACTGCCACATGATTTCCCAAAATGTTTAAAATTTGCCAATGGATTCGAAGAAAGTTTTTAAAATTCCCGAAATGTATCATCAAGAATTTTCACAATGCTCATATTTGGTGAAGTAAAAAGTCACATGAAATAGAGAAAAATAATTTGCAACATAAATTTTTGCTAAATGTGTGGTTGGGTATCATCGATAATTCTGTAATTGGTATCGTATTCCTGCGCGACTTGATAGTGTATCATATAGAAGTTTTCTTAAAGATGATCTGCCTATAACTTGCAAGATGATTGATTGATTGATTTATTGGACTGTAAGACCAAGTACTTGACAAGTGCCCCAGATAATGCTGAGCCGATTCGTACATCCTGTTTACACATAACAATAGGAAGGATAGGTATCGTACAGCAAACGTACAGCACAAGACAATTCTTCTTTAAAGGAGAAGGCTTTAAACATTTATGAGAAACTGAAACAACTGGAACCATCAACATGACCCCAACTAGACCAAAAACAAATATATTGCAAATAACGAATGGTTATAAGGCTTTTTACGAAGACATTTCATTATTAAAAATTTTAATTAAATGTGAAACCGCATCGGCGGATACTGCAGCTACTACAGAGTATCATTCTACCAAAATAATTGAAGACGGTGAATATACATCTGAACAAATTTTTAGCACTGAGAAAACCGACCTTTTCTGGAAGAAAACGTCAAGCAGAAGATTTGTGTGCTGAGGGGGGCGAGAGTGGAAAGTGCTAGTGGCTTCAAAGTGGCAAAAGATCGCATTATGTTTTTTCTTTGCAGCAATGTCTCAAAAATAATATTTTAAAACATATCACAGTTAACCGGAGTGATCAACCACGAGCATTTAAAGGTGTCAATGTAAAGGATTTTCTAGTTCATTGGATGCCAAATAAGAAAGCCTGGATTACGGAGCCAGTATTCAATGAGTGGTTCGACAAATATTTTATTTCTGAGGTCACAGGATAAAGGCATACCTTTTAAATGTAGAAGCCTTCTTCTTGTCACCTAATACAGTTTCTCTTCTGCAGCCACTCGACTAAGGAATAATTGCAACTTTCAAAGTATATTATGTAAGACGATCATTTAAAAATATTTAAATAAAATGGATGAGGATGAATCGCTAACTGTTGTTGATGTGTGGAAAAAAAATGTTTCAATCCTGGACTGTATAAAACATGCAGTTTTGACCGTGTCTGAAATAAGGCCATCTACTTTGAATGCTTTCTGGAAGAACGTTTGTCCCGATTAAATTAAAATTGTAGACACTGATCCATCACATGTGGCCGATGAGGTGTACACGGAAATAATCAACTTAACACAAGCAGTTGGTGTGAGCGATTTTGCAAGCTCACTATTGACCGCATATAAACGAAGTAATTGCCGACAGAGTGCTAAATGATGAAGTATACCAGCGACGAGGATGAACCAATAACTTTATCTGCCAGTTTAATTCTTGAAGGTCTCTATAGTTGGTAAATAAATTAGGAAATCATTTAATGCTGAATGATCCAATGACTGAAAGATCCGCCAATTTTAAATCGGATTTAAATTTTTGTATGGGTCGCTACAAAATTTTTATAAAGAACTATCAAAAACCTGTACACAGCGAAATATTACAGAATTTGGTGAAAAGATAAATCTATCTGCTACGAGTAAAATTGTGCCTGAAAATTTCTCTGATTTACGAAAAAGTGAACTGCCACAGAACACAAATGATACTTAACAAACCATTTCCCACGAAGACAGGAACCGCACAACAATTCGGCACAAACGAAGCGTGTGCTATCCGAAAAAGAATCGAATTAAAATGAAATAAAAATTAAATCTCTCCTGAAGTCGTGCTATTATCAAAACTATGTATGCATACAGTATGTTCTCGACTTACGTGATTAATTCGCTTTGGAGGTTTTCGCGTAAATCGAAAAATCGCGTAAGTCGAACAAACCTTAAATTTGAGAAATTTCTTGTTAGTTTTAAAGGATAGGTGAAAATAGAATAGACCTACATATTCTTTTTCCGCCTGCCATCACAATTATGTGGGTGACGAAAGAGAATCATGTCAAAAATGTATTTTTGTATGTAATTTGGACATTGGAAATTTGGTTTCGAACTAATGAAACATTGAATTTATTGTATTTAAAAATTTCGGTCGTCTCATCAGACTGCAGTGACCAAACTACAAAAATTTTGAAAATACTTTTAACTAATCAAAGTATAATCATAATGCCTTAGCAAATTTTGATGATTTGCTACGCAATTCCTAACCCCTTCGTAACCTGGAATTTTAGGCTCAAAACAGAACAAGAGCGAAGACATCGAGCGAAATCGCTTGTCATATTACACAACACGGAAAACATGTAATACAAACACAACCATTGACGCAGGCGACGACGATTTATTCGTTGAAATAAATTTAGAGTCTACTTCTATTTTTTACGCCGGCGAAACAATGCTGCCAACTGTTTTTATATATATATATAAGTTGGTAACGCCCCAACGTCATATGCCAAAAACATAAAACATAAACAATTTTTATAATTTTAAAATTATTATTATCCGAGTATGTTAACTTTTAGAATCGATTTTGACATAAATAAAATATGTCGTTGTTATTTCATTTGTGGTGGCTTTTTATAGCCATACGCTGGCGCTCTTGTTCTGTTAGCTACAGCGATATCGCTGCTATATTTTTTATTTATTCGTCTACGCTCGTCGTTGTCGCTCTTGTTCTGTTTCGAGCTTTATTGTATTTAACACATACACGCGATTGTTATATGAAATTTTGGGTTATTCTCAAATTTTCATATATAAATCACATGTAAGCGTTAAATACAATAAAATTCGAGGTTACGATGGGGTTTGTGATTATACTTTGATTAGTTCAAAGTATTTTCAAAATTTTTGTAGTTTGATCATTGCAGTCGTCTGATGAGACGGCCGAATTTTTTTAATACAAAAAATTCAATGTTCATTAGTTCGAAACCAAGGTGTATATAGATATAATGGCATGACATTCCCGTATTTAATATTCGTCTTTTTTGCGCATATACGTGCATTCACATGGTAAATTTATTTTATGGTATAAGAATTAACAGAGAAATTTTGTTGCAGATCTTATTAATTTTGAAGAACAAAAATCTTTCATAGTTTTAGGGGTATATCCTCTATCCGGTCGCAAGTTAATTATTTGCGATTAGAAATATTTATTTACTGAAGTAGTCTTTGCTTTGGTGGCCTTAATCCATTAAATCTGGAATCTGGCTGGAATTGCGATTGTTAAGCAGAAATGCATAAAAAGATTGCGACCTCGGAAAAGGCGTAGCAGTCTTTTCGTCGATTTCTACTTCAGAATCGCAAAACAAATTTAAATTTAAAAAAAATGTGATGATTGGCATGGCAAAATAAATCTAGTAACCATATTTCTGATCGCAAATAATTAACTTGCGACCGGATAGAGGATATATCCCTTAATTTATTGTTTTATTTAGTTTCCTTTTTCCTGAATTGACATTTTGAATTAAATTGCAATTTAATATACGAATTTTAAAAAACATTTTACAGCGAAAAAATATTTGTTTTATTTCGTCTTCCAAATCAAATTTAGCCGAAAAAGAAATTAATGTTTTAATATAATTTCTCCCACTTTCAGATATGTATAGAACTATATTAGCTGAATACTTCTTCTAATTGCTGTATTTTTTGCATAAAATTTAAATTTGGTTTACTTAACAAGCCTTCACTTATTTGATCTGTCCATGTGAAATTGCCACTAGGCTCTAATTCACAGTATTTTTCAATTATAGTAGGAGTTTTTACTTTAGTCGATGTATAATATTCGTATTCTAAATCAGTCAAGCCGTGCGTTGACTCAGCGGATATTATTAAACTATCTTCTGAGAGGTCTGCCAATAAATTCGATGTAAAAACGTTTTCAGTTAATTCTTCCGGCTCTTCTAAGTACTCGGCTTTATTAGTAGATTGCCTAAGTGACTCATCTAGCCCCATTTCAACAAGGCTAGTATTGTCATACTCCACGTTGGATGAATTTGAGACGATGCTTTCATTTTTTCCAAACATAAAGCTTCGAAGGCGATATTTAAATTGCAATGCGGTCGGATGATCATACAGACTAACTTTAGATCTCAGAACCTCAAAAAGCATTTCTAGTGGGTCCTGCCTTAATCGGCAAGTTAATAAACATTTAATTTCATATTCGTTTTGTAGGCCATTGAACAATAATTTTAATGCATTAAAGCTACCTATTATTCCTTTTTGAAACGGTAACATTGATTTATTTTTACCAACTCGCATGTTTTTGACTAAATGTTCCCCATATCATTTAATACCGTATCATGTTCATTTCTTGCCAAACCAAAATCTGCCATTCTTGGACGAGAATCAATTCGAGGTACCTTAGAATTAAAAAGATCAAACCAGTCTTTCACCAAATAAAAAATATATATAGCTAAGTACATAATAATATAAGAATGTATTTTATAATTTAAATTTACTTCTTTCAGAACAATTGCCAATTCATTCCAGTTTTCAGATCTTGCTATACCCAAACAACCCATTCTGTTTAATACTGATGAGTTAGTGTGAGAAAATAATTGAGTTGCTAATTTCATTTTTTGTCGTTTACCGCACTTAACGTTCAAATGAGTATCTGTTAATCGGCTATCAATTTTAAAGTCTAATTTAGATTGATGCTTTAATAACTCTACCAGAGGACCTTTCGTTAAAAACTTGTCGTTGAGTAAAATACCAGAATCTAAAAAATGATTAGGCAACAGTTTAATTAAATGTGGGGTGTCACTAAATATATTAATTTTCTTCTGGTCATTGCAAGGGTTCACAAAGTATATTTTTTTTTGTTTTCCGTTCCCCCATTTCATAATCCCTTTTTGCACCCTCCTAAATTAGTAACTATACCCACAACATGATAATCAATAGAATTCAGCTTTTTAATAATTTAAGTTATTTTACTATCAAAACCGTAGTAATCAGGTTGCTTCCAGTTTTCGAAAATTCCACGAGCCATCATCACTTGTACATAATTTGCAGGGGGCAGTAACGTATCACTTTTTTGATCATATTCGTAGGATTTCTGTATTTTTATCTCGTCTGCCATTAATACGCAAACTCTTTGGTATCAATTTTATATCAATTCTCCCCGCCCATATTCTGAGAGGTGATACGGCTGGAAATGGATTTATTATTTTTTCAATAACATACGGTACGCCTTTGGGCCACTAGCATATATAGCAATGGCTTGTGGGATGTCATTAACTTCCCATTTTATTCGTTTGCCTTTCTGTATTTCGGATTTTTTTTCGTTGGCAATGAGTAAATATTTCTTTTACAAATTCAAATTAAAAAGAATATTATAATTAAAGAGAGAGAAAGAGAGAGAGAGAGAGAGAGAGAGAGAGGGAGAGAGAGAGAGAGACAGGATGCGACAGGATGCGACAGGATACTAATGTAATACCATTACTTTTTATATACCTAGGTTCGAAACCAAACTTCCAAAGTCTTGGTAATCTCATCTTCATTAAAAACACTATCTGGCTATTATCCAGAATTACCATACCAAAAATTTCATACTTAATATGTTACTGTTTTAAATTACAACCTGTCATTTTTTATATACACATTTGTGCATGTCCTTAAATTTATAATATAACAAGTACCTGTATACAGTGAAATAATTTAATCCTAATTAAAAAGTAATCAACTTTTAAACAAATAAATATAATTTTTGTTTGTGCTTTTCACTATATACAACTGTACATAGATATCTCGTTCATTTTGTGATCAAAAACCACAGTGAAAACAGAAACGTTAGATGAAGAATCCAACCAGGGTATAAAATTTTACTTTTTGTGTAAAACAAATTAATTAGTAATTATCTAAATGTACCGTACCCCCTTCCACCAACAAAAGAAAATTGGCATTTTATCAATATAACATTTATATACACAGGCAGACAAAACATACAAATATCATCATCGTCGTCATTATGGTATAATATTATCAACAGCATTGTACATCTGAATATATATAACGACACAGACTGTATAGGGAAAATTCTAATTAAGTCTACATCAAATGGTTTAGATAGGCATAACAAAAAGGTATAAAACGGTAAACTAAGCTGCTAGCCGCTGAACACAATATTAATTAATTTTTCTATTTTGAGCCGAAAAAAAAGTAAATAATAAAAAGTTTTTCTCCAAATACACGGAAGCTTTATAACAGTGGTAAGCTAACTAAAATCTAAAAACAAAAAGACAACAAAAAATTGGGAAAATGGTTTAATGAAAAGAAAATAAACACTGCCGTTGTATTTTTTTTTATAAATTTTTTATTGTTATAAATTTTAATCAATTTCCTCTGTAAAATATTTTGAATGATTAATGGATTTTTATTTTTAAATTCAATTTTTTTTTTAACTAACTAAAATTGTAATTTTTGTGGTATTTAAAATATGAAATAAAAATTAAAAATTTGCGGTAGTCATTTTATTGATTATTGCTGTTTTATTTAATCTCAATTTATTATTATTATTATTTGGGAAAATTTGAAGTGGTTTTAATAATTTACTCGGTTTTTGTGGGAAATTAAAATTTTTTATATAATTTTCTGTTTTTAAAAATTTAGCATTGTGCAAAAAAAAAATTGGAGACATATGTTTCGACGAATCGAAACACATTTACAAAAATGGTCAGAAAAGCTTTTAAATGCGTGTTTCGATAGCTCGCCGTGACGGGTATTGCACCAGATAATTATTCTCAATAATTCCAGGCGATTATTGAGCACGGTGATGAGAAATTTCCTAAAACATTCCGAAAACTAAAACGTTTAATTGTATTAGTAAATCGTAAATAATAATAATAATTCACAATTATATCAATTGTAGATGTCAATTTAATTTATTAACCAAAAGGGTCATTGTCATTAAAAATTAATTAATAACACTGTGCTTGAATTGCAGACTTTTTTTGCGTGACAAGCTGGGCACCCGGGGGGTAAACCTAATTCGAGTATGTTGAATTCAATGGTGCTAGTCCCATTTCAAAGTTAGTCCCCATTTTTGAGATATCGCTTTCGACATATTTTGCTTTTGAGTCAAAAATTTGTCAAAATATACACTCATATTCACGTTGATAGGTCCTGAACCATTAATATTTTCGTTTTGCTTTCTTCAGCAAAGTTGTTGCGCAAGCCAAGACAAACAACTTTGCTGAACATATCAAGGCCGAAAAACGACATCTACAATCACATTTTTGTGTTATTTTATTTTTTGGTTTTCATTTCGACGAAAAACACAATTTTTATAATTTTTGGTCCATTTATTGAATTTAAATCGATCGAATAAACATCTCATCGGCAAATATTGATACAATAGAAGCTATTTAAAAGAAAACTAAATTGATTCAGTTGATTTTATTGTGATTTTTCTCAATTATTCCTAAAAAATTAACATTTTTCTTAACTTTTAATTTTAATTTTCTGATTTGTTCGTGCAATCGTCTTCGGGATCTTCTTCCTCTTGCAAATTCCAACAAATGTCACCCAAGAGTGCATTTAGCTTTTTGCCGCTGTACCAATGTTCGAGCCTTGCCGTCACTTGGTAAAAACGCTCGCCGTGCTCATCGGATTCGGCTGGTGATTGTTCGGCGAACTTTTCCACATGACAATGCAAAAAATGTATTTTCAGTGACATTCTAACGTTTATATTATGAAAAGCAGTCAGCATATTTTCAATATATCTGCGCCAATCATCGGCTCAGTTAATTCCAAGAACATTCTTAATAACTTCTTTTACACATTTCCATGCTTCAAGCTCTCGTTCACTAAGAGCATTTTCAAATGCATCATCTTTCATCAGACGACGAATATCTGGTCCATTAAGTATTCCTGAAATAAAAAACAAGATGCGAGATGGAATTTCATTTGATCAAAACTTACATTCGAATAGCTGTAAACACCAACCTTCTTTTATTTTCATTCCACTTAACCGTGGAAAAATGCGACGCAATTCGAAGAACGCATTTCCATCTGGATTCAGCGCTTTTATAAAATTTTTAACTACTCCAAGCTTGATATGATTTGTGTTTGTGTTGAGTGCAATTGGAATTGAATTCTTTGAGTTGGTAACGTGAAGGAGAACTACCTTCATGCTGCTTTTAGAGGAATCGATGAACAATCGCCAATTTTTAGGATTATATGCATTGTGCGTTGTGGATACGAAACCTCGGATATCAGTGCAAAAAGCGAGTGAACTATTCTCAATTGATTTGAAAAAATTCGTAGAACGACGATGACGATTTATTGCTCCATATATCCGAACATTTGGAGCCAAAATGTTCACTTGTTTTAATGCCTTTGACAAAAGAATGGCTTGCCGCTGCGATAGTTTCAGGCGTCGTACCATAATATCCAAACGACTTTGCGAGATTTCAATGTGATTGCATGGCGCAGTGACATTTGATGGTTGATATATTGATGCAGATGTTTCTCCGGTTTCACCTGATTCAAATGTTGTTGGTAAATAATCCTCAGTTGGGTTTGATCTTTCCGGAACAGGTATTTCATCTGAATGCGGCAGCGATAGATGAGTATTTCTCGTTGCAGTGTATGTCAAAGAACCAATTTTGTTTCTGTTTGTGCCGAGAATATAATTCATGCACCCATAACATTGAACTGCATCATGTTCTTGTGGATCGACCCATATCATCGGGACACCAAATGGCATTGCGGCTCCAGTGGTTTGCCATCTATGCAGATGGAAAATGCATGTTGTACAAACAAAAGACGGCGTCCAATTTACACCACTAATAACTATTTGTGAAAAGTATAGTCGATATAAATCAGCGGTTTCATCACTTATTTTGCGGCGATTGCTCATAATTGTAAATTTTCCACACACACATAACAAAAGCACTTGAGTTTAAAACACCTATCCATATTATTTATTTCACCAGATTTCACAAGACGGTTTTCACTTTATTTTTTGTATTCTTTTGTCACTTTATATATTTAGATGAAAAACTTTTTATTTTTAATTTTATATTACAGTTTTTAGTTTTTACTTATTGTGCCAATTTTTTAACTTTTTTAGAAATATCTATTTCGACAATAATCTCTTCGTCGGTTTATTTTTTGCTACTGTTACATAATTTATTTTGAAGCTCTTTATATACTGTAGCTACACTGAAAAAAATAATCGATGCGATTTTTACATAACCTGCTACGTAAATTTAAAATTGTAAAACTAACATAATATTTTACATTATTTACCCATGCTAAGTAAAAATTTAAAAAGTTCTCCTTACTAAGCCTAAGTTAAAATAACATTTTTTGAAATGTAAAAACTATTTGTCAAAATAAATCGAAACAAAACCTTTTAAATAGTTAAAAGAACTTTATCATACGTAAAAGTTGTGTAAAACAAAAAATCATCATTATATTCTTATTCTTATTGTTAACAAGTAAAATTTACTTAGACAATGTAAAATAAATTTTTTAACAAAAATTTACACTTGCATAGTAAAGGTGGCAAATTGATGTGTTAAATTTACATCGGCAATGTATAACAATAATTATTACATTTTGAATATAATTCGCTAGGTCAATTCATGTTTAATTCATTTAAATTCATGAAGTGTGAAACATTATGTTCGTAGTATGATAACTACATAATTTGATGAGGATTGAATCTTTTAATTAAAAGGATTCAAATTTTTTGCATCATCGGTTTTGAAAAGGTGAGACCCCTCATCTCGATGTCATAACAAATATTTTGTTATCATCCAAAATGTGTATTTTATTTTGCTATAAGTAAAATCACCAATCATATGTTTGATGATAACAAAATATTTGTTTTTCTAAGAATTCAAAGATATTTTTTTTTATATTATTTCTACTTAAACAAAATGTAAATTTTACTTAAAAAGTTAATTTAACATGTACACATATTTGCATTTTACGTATTTTATATTTTCATTTTATTTCATCCAATAAGTTCAATCAACAAAATGCGAAGTAAATATTACATGCAACGAGATAATTTTTTTTAGAAAATATGTTACATAGCATGCAGTTAATTTTACAATACAAAATTTGTGAATTTTGCGTTGCGCTACTTAGGCTCAATTTCAACAGAGATTTTAAGTTAAATTTACTTAATTTTTTTGTAAATATTACCTTATTATTTTTTTGAGTGTATGCGCTGCTGTTTGGTACCTCCTTTGTTTTTAAGTTATGGAGATCGTAAATTTTATTGGGGTTTTGTTTTGATTTTGTCGCGAAGTAAATTGTGGGTGTTTTTGTTTTTGTATATTTTCAGGGTGTGAATTTTGGCCGTAATTTGACTCATGACTCATGAGAGGGTATGTTTTGACTCAGAGCCAAAATATGTCGAAAGCGATATCTCAAAAATGGGGACTAACTTTGAAATGGGACTAGCACCATTGAATTCAGCTTACTCGAATTAGGTTTACCCCCCGGGTGCCCAGCTTGTCACATTTTTCAACTAGCACAGTGTAATTATTATATTAAGCGCGATCGAAGTATTGCCTTTTACCTATAAAATCGATGTTAACCGCGACATAAATTTTTTCGGAAAACAAATAGAAATGAAAATAAAAAAATTTAAGGCCATTTTTGAGACATAGATTTTTGTTTAAAATTTATTTTAGAGAGAGTACAATAAAACAATACAAAAAAATTTAGTCTTTTAATATAACATAAGGGTTTAAATAAACAATAAAAACCTATTACGACTTAGTTTGAAGCCAGAAGCTGAAGCCGTGTATGGAACGGGCCATTCGATTCCAAAAATGTTATTCCAGCACGAGTCATACTCTAAATCATTCAACTTAATCGACGACCTATTTGACTTTAATTTATCAAAGGACAACTTTAAAAATAACCTGAAGAACTATTTTTTAAATTTTTAATTGGTAAACCAAAAATTGGTTTATATTTTTTTTTTGTTTTAAAGTTTTTTGTTTGAAATTTCTGTTTTAATATAATTTTTGTTTAAACTATTGTAAATAATCTGAAATCATACATGTAAATTAAAAATATATTTCTTTAAATAAACTAAATAAATAAAATATGAACTGTCAACCCAAAAAAATCGTATATCACGACGTTTTAATGATGTCAGCCCTAAAACAAAAAAAATTTTCGTTATTGATTTTTGAAGTAAGCCCAAATTATTTTATCTTGGCCGTAACAATTGTCTTGACAATTAGTTCGAATACACTCAGCTCAAAATTCAAATTAAGTTAAAGGAACCATTGCTTACCATTGTAAGCACGGTTCATGAAAATATTATTTTTTAAGAACAATAATAGGTCGTCTCGAGTTTAAAAGATGGACTGAATTTTCTACTTTTGTTTACTTTTGTACTACTTTTCTTTCGAAATATGTAAATTTCTCTTATGAAAATCGAAGTTTTCAAAATTTTCTATA
Source organism: Nephrotoma flavescens (assembly GCA_932526605.1). Lineage (NCBI taxonomy): Eukaryota > Metazoa > Arthropoda > Insecta > Diptera > Tipulidae > Nephrotoma > Nephrotoma flavescens. The sequence goes on along the minus strand of OW052220.1, from coordinate 246,197,577 downwards.
AAATCTGTCTCACTATGATTTTAGGACAGTTCTGGCCCTGTGCTTTAAGAGTAGGAAGTTTCAAGAGGTTATGATGGGATCCGCATATCGAGAATTGCCCATATTGTACCGCTTTAAGAACCACCATAAATGAATGTCTCATATTTAGTCGCTTTAAGAAAAACCGCAATATTTTGCCATGAGAATGGCATATAATTTTATTAAAAGTGTGCACAAATAGTGAAAGCCCCCTTTTGTCAATTTTCCGGTTTTTTAAGCATTTTTGTTAAAAAAAATGCTATATGGTTTCGGTTTGCCGTCTGTCCGTCTGTCCGTCTGTGTGCACGATAACTTGAGAACGAATGAAGATATCAACTTAATTTTTTCACTAAAAGTTCAAGCAATTCTTGGGAATGATCCCTATTGATTTGGACATTTCTGTGTTTAGGGTGTTCGGAGGTAAGTAAGGTTTTGTTAACCCCCCTCCTTAAAATTGTTAGATTTTTTTTTCATTTTCTATTCTATTTTGGTTTCATAGAGCATGTAAATGTGGAATCAAAATATATCTCGTTTGGATGTGGTTTTGTGTGGGTGGTGTGGTTATGGGGGTGGTAGGAGTGGTGGTATGGGAGGTGGAGGGGGTGGGATGAGGTGTTTTCGTTTGGTGTAGGAATTTGGGATTTGGTGGATGAGGGTTTGTGTGGTGGTTTGTGTGTGTGTGGAAGTGGGTATGGAGGTGTGGAGGTGTTAAAGGGTGATAATATGGGTGGTGCGGTATAGGGTGGTGCGGTATAGGGTGGTGCGGTATAGGGTGGTGCGAGTGAGATAGGTTTTGGGGGTTTTGGATGGTGGGTGAGGGTGGTAATAATGTTTAGGTGTGGTGGTTTGTGATTTTTTTTGTGGAAAAACTATTTTCTTTTATTTTATAGGCAACAAAAATGCTTATAGGGTTCGGCTCCGAACCTTTCCCGTCTTTTTCTTTCTTAATTTTGTTTACAGCATTTCCTATTTGATCACCCTTTTGCTCGAAATCCTCAAATATCTCCTTTCTTGCGCAGGTTGGGTGAAAACCACTAGCCATAACTTTGATTGAACGATCATTTTTATTCCCGTAGGTAAGCCATTGACCCCCCCCCCCCTTCCCCTTACCCTCGGAATTAAGCTTTGTAGTCAAAGCTCTATAGGTTTCGGTTTCTAAAATATTAATTTTTCAGACGCCAAACAGTCAGCAGAGAATTGGTCATACATTCAAATAAATGATGAACTATTAGAGGAGCTGGGAATTCGAAATTTAGCAGATTGCATCATTTCAGTCCCGGAAAAGAAATGTTGTAATTAAACATTACTGACTCAAAAAATTGTACCCCTTAACATTGAATACTTTAATAGTTATCATCAGCCGATGGTAGCATTAAGAGACATTCCAACACCAATTTATTATTGGGGCAAACAAAATGTGTGAATTAAATTCCATCGTAAATTGCAATGCCATAAAATATAGCCAAAAAATATGGCCAAAATATTGCTAAAAAAAAATTACTATGATCAACTCGATGACATGAAAAGCACCATTATTAAAATTTAAAGTATAATAACAAAGTCAAACCTCATTTAATTTTATAAGCAATGAATTAAGCATTCTTTACTTACAATATACTAGAATAAAAAAAAAACTCGGGCTGCCTCTGTGTACAAATAGGTAACACCACGGTAGTCGCATTCACATCGCGGGGGCGGGTCCAAAATATAAGTGCTATCGGGAACCAAATGCCAGTGGCATAATTTTGCAAAAACAAACAATGAGTATAACAAATACGGAATATAATATTCCAGGCGGTACAGCAGCAGAAATTCTACCAAATCCACACTATTCGGAAACAAACCCAATAGATTCGGGGTGGATCAATCATTGTTTAACCCATTTGTGCGAAGTTTCAAATTATCAAAATAACCAAGATCGCCAACTGGAAATATATTTCAGTACAAGAAGAAACAAACGATGCCAAACTTCGCGCAAAATTAGCAGAAGTAAAGAAATCTACAACTAAATTGAACGAAGAATTTACAATTTTAAAGAAAGAGAATGAAGAACTCAAAAAAGCCATTTTAATCTATTCCATACAGATGAAGAAGAATTAGAAAGAGAAACAGAACCAGAAATAAAAGAGCAATTAAGAAAAGGAAAGCTCAAAACTCACCAGAAATGACAAAAGCTTTACTCTCAACCTTAAAAGAGGTTTATAGAAACCAGTTAATCATCAAAAAACAACTAGCTCTAGAACAACAACCAACTAAACCCAAAGAGAAATCACCTCCACCAATAAATGTAGCCGGGATATCAAATTTCTCTACTATTCAATCGTTTATGAAATTCTTTTTACATTATTTGCCGTAGGCACTTGGCGAAACACACTTACACTTAATAAACACTTTTTATTAAATACTTGCTTTTTATTTCACAAAAATTAAATTTTTAAATATTTTAATTAAGAATTTGTTCAAAAAGTTTAAAAAATCATTCGATTGATTCGACTTGTTAGGTTCATCATCAGGACTGATTTGTAAAAGTAAAAATTTTGTTATATACTGTAGAAAAAAGAAAAAATAAATAAAAGAAAAAATAGGCAATAAAAATTAATCTATTGATCGTCCAAACCAACTGTTAGTCATACGGAAAAATTAATAAAAAAGGAGGTGGAGGATAGTAAGTAGGCGATTGGTCAAGTAGTTTATTTAGGAATAAAAACCTAATAGTTCAACGGATCAGCAACATCTTGTCCGATTATAGCAATATTCCGATACCAGCTTACTCGTAAAGACGAACCAGAACTGTCCGAAAATCATAGTGAGACCGATGACCAATACCCATAATTCCACTAAATATGTTATATGGTTGTTCGTAAAGCGATAGTATGCGTGTATCGATCCTTATCACAAAAGGCTGCTCGAATTAAGACAAGTAAGAAAAGTGTTTTTTTTTCTGAATTTAAATAAGTGTTTTTAATTCCTTATGAAAATGATTTAAGAATTTGCTCTCTTCTTAATTCAATTTAAGAAATTTAAAAAAACTGAATAAAATATAATTCTTTAAAATTGTTTAGGAAATTATTTTAGAAAAGTATTCAAAAATATGTAATTTTATTTTAAATTTGAAAAGGTAATTTAAATTTGAAAAGGTAATTTGAAAAGGTAATTTAAACACAATTTTGAATTAAAAATTAAATATAATATTATTTTTCAGATTTCTCTCTATAAAATAACTCACATTAAAGTGTCATGTGTTAGCATTGTAAAATTTGTCTCTAATAAAAATAAAATAGTCATAGGTAATTCTCATACGAGTATATTTTCTTCTTCATTAAACAACAAGATAATATAAATATTGTAAATAAATATAAATAATCACGTCCATTCATTATAAAAGTGAATTGTGAAAAGTGGGCAAAACCTGAAATAAAATAAATATATTCTAAATCAATTTAAAAATGAATAAATTTGCAAAAAATGTGCATTTCTTAATTCATTACCGGACAAGTGGTGCAGTGGTTAAAGCTTCGGCACTTGGACCAGGAGGTACTGGGTTCGAATCCCATCAGAGGCCAGATGCAAATCGAATTTTCATCATCAACTACAATCGGCGATGTTAATAAACACAACTGAGACCCTCTGATAGAGTGACCCACCGTCCATGTCAATGTACAGGTTGACATGGAGCTTGCAATGCGCAGGTGGTATACTGTAGTTGTGTGTGTAGGTGAATGGGTTAATGATGTAGCATGAATGCGTGGTATCACAATGGGCCAAAAATGGCCTAAGTGTAAATCACTGAAACCTAAAAACCTAATTCATTTTAAGTTTAGTTTTTTTTTTCTTGAAATTGCTATTTTAAATCCAGGAAATTTGTTTAAAATGCGAATTAAAAAAGGTGGAAATTTTTCATACAAATATCACTTTTCTTAATTCACTTTTCTTAATTCAAGTTTTCTTAATTCGAGTAGCCATCACAAAATGGCTCCCTGAATTAAAAAAAGCTAACTTAAAAATGGTGTTTTGACTTAAAATCTGTAATGAATATGAAATAAAAAAAGCTGACTTTATTAATGCATATTATAAGTCATTTTGAAAATGATTTAAGAAGTGTGTTTATAAATGACATGAAATGGGTATTTTTAAGTCATTTTGAAAATGAAATAAAATGTGTATTTAAGGTCGAAATAAAACGTAAAAATGTATAATAGTAAAAGCCCGATTATTCGGCATCCAATTAAGCGGAATACTCAGTTAACCGCATTTTTACTTTTTAGGATTTTTTTTTTGCATTTTTATTTTGCTTTTCTCTTTCATATGCATTTTTTAATTCATTTTGAAAATTGCAATTGTTTCTTGCACATTTTCATTAATGAAAGTATTAGTTGAAAATTTTGAATGGCTTTAATTTTCTTATTACAGTAAAAAAAAATTCACTTTAACTGAGTGTTCCGGTTAATTAGATGCCGGATAATTGGGCGTATAATATGAAAATTAAACAAGTTTTCAACTAATGCTTTCATTACTGAATTAATGAAAATTTCAAAAAATTCAAAAAAAAACAATTGTAAATTTCAATATGAATTAAAAAATAAGGAAAAGGAAGAGGAAAGAAAGTGAAAGAATCAAAAAATCCTAAAAATTATAATTCCGGTTAATTGATGCCGGATAATCGGGCTTTGACTGTAATAAGAAAATTAAAGCCATTCAAAATTTTCAACTAATACTTTCAATAATGAAAATGTCCAAGGAACAATTACAAATTTCAAAATGAAAGAGAAAAAGGCAAAAAAAATCTGTAAAAATTAAGTGTCCGGTTAACTGAGTGTTCTGGTTAATTGGATGCCGGTTTATCGCGCTCTTACTGTAATATGAAATTAAAGCCCTTAAAAATGTTCAACTAATGTATTCAATAATGAAAATGTGCAAAGAACAATTGCAAATTTTAAAATGAACTATAAAATGCATATTTTAATTAATAATTAATTCTCAAATCAAATTTATGAAATCCATGATTTTTATCTTTCTCTACAATACATACAACAAAAAACTGTAACAAGAAAAACAAGAAACCATTTTCTTAAAAAAGTGAAATTACGCATGTAAATTTTATGTTTATAATGTGAAATAAAATATGCCTTTTTGAAAATGAATTAAAAAATATATTTGTAAAATGGCATAAAATATACATTTCATGTGTCATTTTGAAATTAAATTTGTTTTTGTAAAACTACTTTGTTTAGCCAGAAAATTAGTTAAAAGTATGACTTTATATAAAAACGCCATTTTTAACCACGCCATTTTAATTTCAGATTTTTTTAATTCAGCGAGCCTAATAAACATACAGGGTTATCCAATTCGAGGTTGATAAAGTAGAAATCTGTATACCGACATCTGTCAAAGATAAACGTCAAGTACGCTGTCATTTATTTAGTTGACATTCTGCCATTTAAGAATATGGAGCATTTAACAATCGACCAACGCGTTAAAATTATTAACAGAAAAACAGGCCGTCGATGCTGATTTTTCGAACAAAATTTTCTTCAGTGATGAAGCTCATTTTTCGCTTGGTGGATACGTTAATAAGCAAAACTGTAGAATTTGGGGCTCAGAAAATCCACAATTGATTGTAGAGAAGCCATTACACCCGGAAAAAGTCACTGTTTGGTGCGCATTGTGGTCTGGTGGTGTGATTGGGCCGTATTTTTTTGAGAATAACCATGGACGAACCGTTACCGTCAATTCTGAGCGCTATGGCCGCATGTTAACCGATTATTTTTTTACGAAAATCGAAGATTATGATCTTGACGATATGTGGTTCCAGCAGGATGGAGCAACCAGTCACGTAACACGAGCAAATTGAGATCTTTTGCAAGAGAAATTTCCTGGACGTTTGATTTCGCGATTGGCTGATGTCAATTGGCCTCCAAGATCCTGTGATTTAACGCCTTTGGATTTCTTTTTGTGGGGCTACGCGAAAGATCGTGTTTACGCAAACAATCCTCAAACTCTTGACGAATCGAAAACTAATATTCGTAAGGTAATGGCCGAGATACCGCCCGAAATGTGCCGAAAAGTCATTGAAAATTACCTCAAAAGAATCAAGGCCTGTAAGAAGTCCCGTGGAGGACATTTGAATGATATCTTGTTTAACTAAAAATGGCAAGGATCAATCTGTAAAATGAAATAAAAATTACAATACATTCCGAATATTTTGTGTGTTTTTTTAAGTTTACTTTATCAACCTCGAATTGGATAACGATTTATTAACGAATAAATATTTTTAACAAGGATGAAAAATATAATATGCGTTAATTAAAAAATTATTAGAATTTTATCCATGCCATCTGTTTTGGGGCCGAAACACTCCCTGCTCTTTCGCGGTTTATTTTTTCCGTCTTACTTTACGCATCACCTGCCAAATCGAAGATTTACGGCTACAGGGCCGATTTAAAACTGTAACGTGTATGTTGTGTTGCTGCAGAAGTGAAGTAAAGCGCAGCACTTAGTAAATTAATAAATAAATTAATAATAACAATAAAAAAATAAAAAAACAAAATTTAGTTTAATTTTAAAATTAATAAAAAAATTTTATTTGAAAAAATAATGATTGCTGGATGTTGATCAGCGGCTGCTGCTTCTCCAAAATTCCAAAACTGATTAAAAAAACTTTTAAATTTTGTATAGCTTATATACAAAATTTTAATGCAAGCTGGATGCAATAAAGTCATTGATCCAGTGCTTTCGCTATTTGGTAAACAAGCTAATAAAATATTGAATTGCAGCAATAAAGCCTGGTTTATTGCCCTTGATCCAATATTGTTGCGTTTTGGTAAACAAGGCCATAAAAGTTGGTTGGTTACCAATTTGTTTGGATAATAGACGTACGTACGCCTATGAACACTATTGCAATGTTAAATTTACTTTGTAGTAATTGCCACGCCATCATGTTACGATGCATTAAATAATTGTGTCATTGGTTATCACAATCATTTAATGATGATGGGGGGGCATCTATAATAAGATTTTAACAACTGCCGTACCATCGCTTAATTTGTATATTTTGTGTCTTGGTTATCACAAAATATGATGGTGGCATCTATGATGCAATTACAATATTGTTCGTTTCAATGTTTGATAACGATCTTGATTGTCATGCCAATCGGTATGATAATAAAATTTGTTAATTTTGTAATGTGTACAAAATTGTTTGTTGCATGTACCGATTTTGCATGGGCAGACTGTTGTTGCATATTCTTTTGGAATATGTTTATTTATACGGAGAATTGTCCGTTGATAAATAATTCAGTCTACGGAGAATTGTCCGTTTGTGATTAAGTATATTGTGCGGTGTTTCTTGTAATTGAAGAAACAGGCCGCTACAAAACCATCTGCACATTGCAAGCTCCATGCCAGCCTATACTGACATGGAAGATGGGTCGGTCCATGAGTTTTGCACTCCGACAGGGGGCCATAGATGTGTTATATTTCATCCCCGATCGTAATCGGTTATGAACTTTCACTTTTGCATCCTGCCCCTATCGGGATTCAAACCCGGTACCTCCCGATGCAAATGCCAAAGCTTTAACCACTGTGCCATTTGGCCGGTAAGCAAAATTTTATCCACCAGAAATGGTGGACACTTCGAACACTTATTATAATATTTAAAATTAATAAAAATGTTTTAATTTATTTATTTTTATTTATTTTTTATTTATTTCTGATAGTGGGTCAACTTTCTGTAATACATTGTTTTTCCACTGGTGTCACTTAAACATCAACAAAAAAATTTGAGAAAGGAAAAGACTGTACAAAACCATTGATTTTATCTGACAGAAGGTAAAACAGGGGCACCCTGTATGTCGAAGAAATCCTTACATTGAACATTTATTTCTTCACTTGAGCGAAGCAATACTTCGTTTCCACAAATCTTATTTCAGTGCGGGTCATGTGTGTGACTAATTTTTTTAGGCTCATTTAATCCTTAGCCACAGTATAACAATATTCTATTGGGTATGAGGGGGATAAATATGAAGAGGAAAACCATACATTGAACGTTTATTTTGATTTCATAAATATTATTCCAGAAAGATTTTGTTAAAATTTTGTTGTTTAAATGGACCTAGGCCTACCTAAAAACATTAGCCACATACATGACCCGTGTTGGAATAAGACTTAGGGGGTTCAAGTATTGTTTGCGCTCAACTGAATAAATAAACGTTCAATGTATGGTTTTCGTTGTTATATTTATCCCTTTCATACATTAAATTTAACCCCGTCGTTGCACCAAAAATAATATTAAAATATAATTTTAACTATATTCAAATTTTAGCGCTGCAGTTATTAACAACCAACGCAACAAGGATTTCATGAACGATTAATTATTACGCAAACCAGTGCAACATGGTTTTCATCAAAAGCATATAAGTCGAAAAACCTCTCTATTGAAAAATCCGTTAACATGTTTTTTTTTTCGAAATTAGGACTCATTGTACTCTAGACGTACACTAGATTCAGAGTATTTGATTAATCTAGATTCGTTCAAATCCAATACTGGTGTTCACACATTGGTTGAAACACATTTGTAACAGAATTTTAGATATTGATTTCGTAGGCAAAATTTTACGTTGCCAAGCCATTGCGCGGTATAGTATTGAGATATCTACTTAAAAATTTATAAACGTTACAGTTTTATCCATAAATAAATTTGAACAGTTGCAAAACAATTTGCGCCAACTTACTATGAAGCAAAATAAATATTATTTGTTAATTTAAATACTAATGTTTGTTTAATGGTGCTGAATAATATATTTTTTAGAGTACATCAACTGTACAAACAGCCACTCGGTTAATGAATCGATAAAATTTTATTGAAACAATTCAATGTTAAGTTTATAAGCTCGAGAAACTAATAAACTCATCTTAGATGAAATATATGATTTTGTTGATTGCCCTACTCGGGATCATAGCCGTAAGTATCATAAAAATAAAAACTATTTAACTACAGGTATGGGGTGCTCCACAAAATGGATGAATAGAAGTTTTGGAGGATATTGCGGAAGACGCGGGATACACAGTCCAAGATAGGTGGTATTGTAAAGCTCTTTTTCGATGATGCTTACAAGTTTATTGAACCTATTGCACTTGAATAACCTATAGCTCGATCGCGCTATTGTTAAAGATTAAAATCTTGAAAATTTATTAACAATTTTATCAAATATATTTTAATAAAACCATTATTTAAAAAAATGGAGAATTTAATCGAATCGTAAAATAAAATATTTGGTAACGGGTAAAATAAAATAGTGTTGCAGAGTATTTTGAAAAGTATTGTATATCATTCATGAGAAAAACAACTAATTCTGCAATAATACCGTTCCAGATCCGTTTTTCAAAATTTAAGCGAAAATGACGATACTCAAAACTTTTTAATTTATCGCCAAAACTAGAGATAGAGCTTATGATAAACTCGTTGAACTAGTCGTTTTCTAAGGGGTATGATCGCCAATATTCATGCAGAATATACACTTGAATATAAGTGTATATCCTGCATGAATATTCTAACGAATTAGGGCCAATGTTGGATTTAGGTTTTAATAATTGCATAAAATGTCCAACATTTCCTAACAGTCTCAATCTTGCCCAAGTAGTTCGTGTAGACAGACATATTACTTTAAACATTAAGTTTTAATTTCGCACGTATATTTCACTTCTCGCAATTTTCTCGAACTCTCAACAAACGGGACCTGAAAGATATGTCAGCATTAATCATCGACGAACCGACTCAAATGAAACCTTTTCCAAACTTTAAACGTTAAGTTTTTGAAGTGTTCGCGTGTATTACGGGTTGCTTCTAAGAGTATTATTCTTTTAAATAACCTACCATCCGAAGTTGGGTCGCAAGTTACACTTAACACCTTTACTGAATGAATTAATTCAAGAGAGATGGGGGGTGAAGGGGAGGAAGGGGGGTTGTAATTTCCGTTGCACCTGAGTGGGTTATTTCTTTGTAGGTTGTTTCTTTGTGCTTCCGATATTGTTTGCAACAGTTGTCGAAAATTTAATTTTCATTTTGTTAGTTGGCGTCTAGCTCGAATCGTCCACATACATGTTTTCTTTAACCCATATTAGCTTAGCGATCTAGTTATAATACAAAAAATCTCTTAAAAGAGAATTAGAGACATATTTTTACTGCAATGTTCTGTTTAAATAAAAATCCTTTCAGAAAACATTTAATTTGGGTTTGCAATCCTAGCGGTGCACAGGTGAATTATTCAAATTACCATAATTTTACATAATACATTTACAATTATATTTCGTTACATAATTTTAAGTACTTTGAAGGTTAAATTGGTATTTTTTGCATTTTTCGTACCAGTTATCTAACGGTATGTTTTTTATTTTTCCAACAATTTTTTGTTTTCCAAATTCATCATTCGAAATATTTACTAAGCAGTTTATATTCTTTACAAAGAAAATTAATTTGCGCTAATATGGGCTAATAGCCCGAGTAGCAAATGGAGAAGTGTCTTCGATTAGCTGTTTGTTCCAACAACATTTTAATGCTTGATACGTTAGCCGTATAAGTTTGAGGTTGGTTCATAAAGTCCTGTCACAGCTTTTCTTTAATTTATTTAAGGCACCGATATAGATTCCTTCCGTGATGTTTACAAGATGATTGTGGCTTCTCACGTTAATGACTCGTTCAAGTATTGTAATTTTCGTTATGGGTTTAAGGTGGTGATTCGTGGATCGTGATGCAAAACATGCCTAAAATGGATTGCCATTCTGCATTGTCACCACAGACAATAAAATTGGGTGGTTAAATTTAAAGTTCTACACAAAAAAAACATTTCCTCATTAACAAAATTTTGAGAGCGAGTTTATTTACTTTTTGTGTATACGTAAAAGATTTTTCCAGAGCAAACAACATCGTATTTAACCAGCAAGTAATATGCATATCTTGGATATTGGCCGCTTTATTTGACCTATTGTGGTCTTGATGACAACCACTCGAACTAATCCGTCTTAACCTGGTGGAATGGTTTATGTAAAGCGGCCCATTAGGTATGGGGTAGGAAATCCTGATGTATCCCAACTACAAGCTCGGTATACCACCGTTGCCAGAAATGCTGGACCATCCGCTATATATGATAATAACGCAACCACCTCTGGTTAGCCTTGAAATATATTCATTTGGGCATTAATGTCATCGTTCGTCCAATCAGGAAATGACCAGGAGTTAGGGGATCCATATCTTCTGTGACAATTTTCGAACATCGTTATTCTACATTCAACAATACGACTGATGTATTTTCTTCTTACAAAGCTGCTTCTGGAAATTCCAAATTGGTTTTTGACTGATTTAGCCAAAAAATGTCTGCTTTATTTAACCACCGTAGGCCATTCCACCATAAACTGTGGCTGACTAGTTTTACAGGAAGTAAGCCAGGCGAAGCACAGTCTGCCGGATTGTCAAATGATGGTATATGACTCCATTGACTGCGATTAGTTTATTACAAAATTAATGAGATCCTATTACGTGGGTCTGCCACCTTCTTCGGAATGACGATATCCAATTTAGTACAATCGTCAAATCGGTCCATAGTCGATAGCCAATAGTAAATCTAACTTTAAATATTTCCAAAACTGGTGCCAGCAGCTTGGTAAGCAGCACTGCAGCACAAAGTTCCATCCGTGGAATACTGATCGTCTTAAATGGTGCTACCTTTATTTTTGCCATATGTAAATTTATCTTATATCCATCCAGTCTTCACTCGACTATAAATGATAGCTAGGTAAGCTAACTCGGAGGCACCTGCAAATCCGTGCAGTTTCAATACTTGATACTCATGTCTTTGTAATTTTGACTGTAGGTGGCCATCCAATTGGTTAATATATTTTCACTGCTTTTGACAGCATACTGCGTCTGGTGAATTTGTGATTTATTAAATTCATCTTAAACTGGAAAACTGGTGTCGTTTGTCGGAGAGTACTTCATTCCATGCACTGACACGGCTTCATTATAGATTTCGAAGTAAATAGCGGAAGCTCCTTGTTTTTTTCGTGGATAGTACACATTAGCACGGTACAATTTTAAGTCTACTTACGTTGGTTGAATTCTCCAATTCCGAATAACCAAATTAGATCTTAGAACCACGTTTTGCGCGTTTTTAATAATTGCTACCGACAGAAAGCCATCAACATAGAAGTGTCGTTTGAGTACTTCTGAAGCTTCCGGAAACTCGCATTCATTATGTGACGTAAGCTTATTTAAAGTTTGGCTAGCTGACCCCACAGCTAATCAATTGATCAATCAAAGCGTTTCCATGCGTTGCCTTAGCCGAACCATCAAATAATATTGTTCCAATCAAGAAACGTTGGCTAATTGCATATAGCCTAACTTCGTATTCATCTAATAACTCTCCGTACATCCTGTTTAATGTAGCATCACTCGCTTTTCTAAATTACACATTCTATTTATAGCCGTCATCATGGAATTGCTCATTTTCTGCAAACCATTCTTGAAAGGTAGACTAATTATGTATTTACCATCTTCAGCTCTACAGATTATGTTCCGGAATTGCTCAAGACAAAAAATTTCATTTTAAAAATTTTTCTAGAAGAAGATTAATTGGAACTTCCTTTCTTTGAGTTTGGCCTTGAACTGCTGTTCCTGCAATTAGACGTCCTAAGTTCGTATTATAAGCAACCAATTTTTTCTCGGAATATATTTTTTTTTCCATCACGAGCATATCACTTCCCAGTAGTACATAAATTTTTCATTCCTTGATTTGATTCGAATTGTTGCCACTGCCTTTGACACTCCGTTTCTTAAGATCTAGTCGCTGGAAAACTTCCTCCGTAACAAACGATGTTTGTGAGCCGGTGTCAAGCAAGGCTCTACAATACTGCCAATTGCCATTTCGTCCTTCAACATTTCTATATGTCGTTCTATACGTATAGACAATTTATGTTTTGATTTACAGTGGTAAGGTTTTTACGTAATCCTCACGCTGCTGAAAGGCATGAAATTCTGTGAATTCGTCTAGTTTGTAGCCTTTCCACAGAATAATGCGTAAACTACTGCTGGTGCCGTGTGCATATACTTTGATTTCTGAATAATTCCTTAGAAGACTAATGTTTAACGTTTTCAGCTTTCACACCTTGCAATGAATCCATTCGCTTATTTAACACGGCTAATAATTTGTCCTAAATTGAAAATTCCAAATCGCGTGTTTCTAATTTCCACATTTGTCTTGACTATGGATCCATTTTTTGTGTGGCGGTATAAATAAGCCAAGTGCTTGTAGACCTAAGACCTTGTATCATCTAATCGAGCAATGGACTGTGGACGCTTGCGTAATTTGTTTTTTTTTTATGTTTTAATCTATGCAATCTGTTCTGGTACCGAAGCACTCCCAACTCTTTCGCGGTTCGCTTTTCACGTCCTACTTTACGCATTGCTTGCCAAATCGAGGACGTACCGCTATAGCTCCGATTTTATCACCATCTGCACATTGGTCGGCCCATGAGTTTTGCACTCCGACAGGAGGTCATAGTTGTGTTCCATTTCAACACAGATCGTAAGCTGTTCATGAAATTTACCTTTTGCATCCTGCCCCTATCGGGATTCGAACCCGGTACCTCCCGATCCAAACGCATAAGCTTAAACCACTGTGCCGTTTGGTCGGTTTATTCGGGGTTGAACGAAAAAATGATCCACAAACGAATTCACAATGTAATGTTTTTTGTCACATCTCTTACAGAGTTTTTGAAAAGCTTCTATATAGTTAGTGTCTTTTATTTGAAAACGCCAAACAAGAGCAAGTGCCTCGCCTCTTAAAAGTGCCTTTAATTATTGAAATTTTTGTGCGGGTGTAAGGGTAGCATTTTCATGAACAGTGGATACCACCATCATTTATTTGATCTGGCTCTATTTAATTTAAGCTTATAACTTGTATTCGTCCCCCAAACCAGCTGATAATTATTATTATTACACTTTATTTTTTAAAACACAAACCTAAAGAATACGGAGGCGTATATAAAGAAATTAAAATCGAATTTCGTTGGAAAAATTCCTAATCAAAAATGCTAGGTCTAACAAAAAATAATATAAAACGAACCTTATATATACATAATGATTATACCAAGCCTATATATATATAGAAACTTTAGTTTTGGAAAGCAATTAAAAGACCATCTGTATATATAATAAAATAATTTAAGTAGGAAAACCAACAACAACATTTAACCTAAAAAATAAAATAAAAACTCATTGAATAATTATGATACTTTCTCCACACTCATTTTTCCTGACTCGAACAGCGAACGGCGCACAAAGTAGAAAATAAAACAGGAAATTTTCCGAAAATAAATCAAAATTATCAATTTCTGTTGAGTCACTCGGTTCCGGAATACCAAAAAATCAAAAATCATACTTATTTTCTCAATTAACAAAAATAAAAAAAAAATAATGAAAATATAAAGAAAATGATTCCGTCTTTTCCACGTCTTATATTATAGATCAAGATACTCATCGTCGTTACATACAGAAGAAATAAAAGCACCGGCAACAAAAGAAATTCTTATAAAGGGGTTAAAGTGAGTTTTCCTTTATTCATTTTATTCATTTTTTTTAAAGGGAAGCAAAAAGGTTATCATAATAGTAATTATAATTATTATAAAGATTTTCTTCATTTTCCCAATATAATAATAATATGGAATAGTCATAATTATATTGTTTTCACTAATACGTAAGGAACGAGCACCACCATCGTAACATAATAGTGATTAAAATAGCGGAAATTCTTTCATAATGAAAATGAAAAACAAAAGAAAAATGAAAAATTTGATTAGAATATAAAGTGAAATAGTATGTAAGTCAAATATCTATGAACCCGTGGGGATGGAGGTGGGGGGTACTTCCAATGATACCTACCCTAAATTTGCGAAGCTTTAAGGTTACCAGTAATACGTGACTCTATTGCTTTGGGAAATAAACAATTTGAGGTGATAAAACTACTGATAAAAACGTCGACTATGATAAACAGTCGACAATGTAGACAACGTCAACAACCTAGCTAAGAAATTACGTTAACTCTAAAGATTTTCATTTTTTTTGTTACGTTATTTAGTCGGTATATTTATATTTTGATATTGAAACATGATTAGTTCGTTTAGCAACCTTAGTATAATTCGTTAGTACCGACTCTTACATGGTCAACCTTGACAACATCTTGATGACAAACATCAGCATGATTAACAAACGTGAAATTCCAATACGAACAAAAATTTTAATTTAGCACCCATCTCCATCATCCAGTTCGGCCTCATCCATAATGTATCTGCGGTTCATATATAATTGGCCCACTGGGCATGGCACTTTGAATTCTTAGTTATGATTTACAAACGAATATTTTTTTTATGTTATGCGGCTATGTTTAATTAAAATTTGTAGTTAGCCTGAAATTAACGTTCAAATTTCATTCTATGTGTGCACCACGCTGATCTTTTTGTTTAAATGTTCGACTAACTAAATTGATGGTTGGCTCATACCAGCCGTTTAAAGTTGACACAAAACAAAGCGTGCCTGAGTGTTAATTAAAATTCGCTAAATAAATTAAGATTAATAAATCACCAAAACATTTCTAATTGGAGCACTAAAATTGTAACTTTGAGACTTTGGACTTTGCACTAAAATTGTAACTGCAATAAAATGACAATTTAGTGTGTGTTCCAATTGGTTTAAATGCCGCATAAAAAGTTAAAAAAGTAATAAAAAAAGCGTGGTATTTTTCTTTAACTTTTAAACTTTTTATCTGTTAACAAATTTATTAAAATTTTGGCAATAACATGGTTGCTTATTTTATGTGTAATTATGAACGTATAAAGCAAATTTAAATTATGTAAATATGTAAAATGAATACTAAGTAAATGTATATTAGTTAATTATGGTCAGTTTACACCTAAATCATTACACGATTTTTCTCAAAATTGGTACATAACAAATTTCTGTTTACAAACAAATATTTTTGTCAGCCAAATGTTTTTCCACATAAAAAATGTATTAGCTCTTGAAGCAGATAAAAAGTTTGACATTTTTATTCACCTCAATTTTTAACTTTTTATGCGGTGTTTAAACCAATTGAAAAACACACTTAGTTAGGAGTTCTAAAAAGCAACAAACACGTCTACACAATTGTCATCTATTTAATTATTCGTGACTTGTATTGAATTAGATCGAAATTACAAAATTCAAAACTAAATTATTAAATAAAAAATTAACAATGCAACTGTGACTACAAATCGAAATTTTCTGTGACAATCACTTTGGACGGCAGTCCAAACGAGTGACGAAAGCACATACTGTGCTGGAAGTCGAACTCGTATATATACAGCTAGTTTCGAACGTTTTCCCTTTGAGACCGCCAGGTTCCTGTTATATATCATTGGAAAGATCTTGAAAAGTGGACCCAAATATTGTATAAAGCATGAATTTCTACCAACATTGAGTGGAGATATGACCTTCCGAAAATTGCCCCAAAAAATCAGTTTTTCGGCTATAACTGCCCCAAAAAGTAAGTATTTTTTAACTAGCAAATTATGATTGTAGACGTCAATACCAATTCAACGACACCTCAAACGTGTAAAACGGATGGTTTTAACTAAAGTTATGACATTTTTAAATATTTCTATGACGTCACCAAATAATCTTGCTTTGGATACATACATATATGTTTGTTTGTACTTTTTTCATTTTCATCTCATACTTTCAGGGTTTGTAGTACTTGAAAAACTAAGCAACTTTTGTTGTACAACTTTTTGATTTGACCGCCATGTTGGCCGCGGCCGGCCTCTGAACGGTCATTTGTGGCCATTTTGGCCACGCCAACTGCGCTGAACCTATTTGACATACCCCGAATATATGCATATCGTTTGAAAGGTATTGGCGCCAGCTATACCAAATCGGCCGGCCAATAAATGCCAAATCGGCCGGCCACATTCATTGGTTCATATTTTCAGGATTATTAGCCACAAACCTGATCTACAATATGACATTAACCGTTTGTCCCAGAAGACTCGTATATTTTAGATATTGACCTCCATAACTTAAAAGCCACCCTAATTTTTTACAAAATTTTATTTTTTGGCTCAAATGCACCCTAATATCGGCCCGTTACGGTTCATAATGATAGTGAATCAACGTATTATAATAAAACAAATATAAATACATTATATTATTATCATTGCTAAGAGAATTTTTACCAGTGGCCGTTTTTCATAACAAAAAAATGGAAAAACTGACAAATTGATTTGATCGAAAAAAGCACCAAAAACATTGAACATTTGACAGTCTCCTTGCATAAAATCGATATTTTTTATCATTATGATGATTTCTTTGAAAAATAGATCTTATCTCTCCTCCCATCGCATGAAGATGGAATATCAGCGAGAGGCTAGCTACCATTAACTTTTGTTTCCAACTAACACACTAAAATATTTATATTTTATTGTATTGTTTAAGGAATCAAAAATGAATGGTAGCCGCATACAGTTAGTGACAAAACAGAAAGAAACATGCAAAAAAAAATTGTTGAATTATTCAATCGAATTTCTACCAAAAACACATGCATCTGGTCTAAATTTTTATAACTCTGTAACATACACTAAAAACTAAACTACAAATGTTCAGCCGATACCCTACGAGAACCAGGTGTGTAATAAGATCACACCCGGCATGACCTGTCTGTGGCATGTGCGGTAAAGGATTCTGTAAAAGACTACAAAATGAAGATTGCAAAATTGCTTGCAAAATAAAGAAATAAAATCGTGTACCACACAGCAGAAACAGTAATGATGAGACTAATGATGAGACCTGACCCTACTTTTCAACATAAAAAAGATAATATAATTCTTTACTATTTCGAGGCCTAGAGCATGGTGAGATGACGCCATCATCTGCTCACTTTCCAAATATAAATCGTATTGAACCATTCCGCCATGCTACACTGTTTTCTGGATTCAAACTATTGCGCAATAGATTTTAATTTTTAATTTTAAACCCTTATTTTAAATTAAATCATTAAAGTTTTTTGTCTTGTTTTATTCTGTTCTCTCGAAAATAAAATTTAAACAAAATTCTACATCTCAAAAATGTCCGTAAATTTTTTTATTTTCATTTCAATTTTTTTCATTTCGGATTCACGGTCAAAATTTTTACGTCGCAGCTGCGTAATAAAATTTTTGTCCGTGAATCCGAAATGAAAAAAATTGAAATGAAAATAAAAAAATTTAAGGACATTTTTGAGATGTAGATTTTTGTTTAAATTTTATTTTCGAGAGAACAGAATAAAACAAGACAAAAAAATTTAATGATTTAATTTAAAATAAGGGTTTAAAATTAAAAATTAAAATCTATTGCGCAATAGTTTGAATCCAGAAACCAAAATTGTGTGTAGCATAGCTGATTCGTCAATAGGAACAATTTCGTTCTATTGTTTTTCTATTTTTTATTGAAACAGTTTCGTTCTATTATTTTACGTTCTATTGTGCCTCATACACAGATGCAGGCCACTGGAGTGACGAATATCGAATATCGAGAGAAGAAGAACGAATCATGCACACTCCGTAACACACAGCCGACAGCTATGTGAGAGTATGCGTAATTCGTTCTTCGCGAAACGAACAAAAATTAAGCCCTGAACAAAGTCTGAAACGCAGATACCAATATTCAACAAACTACAGAAGATTGTATTGGTTACACTAACAACCCCATGTTAATTTTTTTCTTTCGCACCACTACTTATTAATCTAGTGCGCACTTACGATTTACACATATATTCTAATACAACTATCTATAGTGTAGTTTTTTCTGTATTTGTTGCATTAAAATGGCTTTATATTGTTGTTGGTTTTTGTCATTTCAATGCCGTGTGCTATCGTGTGTGTGTGAACTCAAAGTCGAAGTCAAAACGACTGACAACAATAAAACGAATCGCAATTCAATTCATTTTCAATTTGCCATGCCAAAATCGTTGATATAAAAAAAAAACCTTTTAACGAGGTAAATGTTCGAGTGGCGAAAGCCGAATTCAATTCACAAAATTTCTGATATCAAAGTGGTGGCGAAAAAAAACAATTGTATTCGATTTGTCAACGATTTTTCGGAATGTTAGTGCATTCGGCGCGTTTGTTTACATTTTTCTTTCTAGCTGTCAAAAACAACAACTTGTCAACGATTTTTCGGAATGTTAAACAACAACGCGCTGAATGCATTAACATTCCGAAAACTCGTTGACAAATCGAATACAATTGTTTTTTTTTCGCCACCAATTTGATATCAGAAATTTTGTGAATTGAATTCGGCTTTCGCCACTTGAACATTTACCTCGTTAAGAGGTTTTTTATTTGATTTATTAATCTAATAAGATCCAATATCCAATAAAGCTATCAAAGAATTGTTGGAACCTGTTCGGCCAATGTGTTGCAGAGCCCCATTGCTGTTTTCTTCCCCTTCTCGACGCTGTCGTCCTTTAACAATTTCTCCATCCTCAGCTGGGCAATAAAAATCATTTATTTTTTTTATCTAATTGTGTAAAGAAACAGTCGCGTTAACAAGTTTTAGCAGGTTTTCCCACGTGAATGATCTTCCCTTCGATTAATGCTTTCCCAATAGCAGTATTTTTAAAAACACCGCTATTGCTGCATCTCAAAGATGTTCCGATGTCTACAACTAAAAAATTATAATTCGCATCACAGAGTGCCATTAATATAACGCTGAAAAGCCTAAATTTAAGAGCAAATTAACTTTAGTAGAACAAAACGCAATAAAAAAATTAGCTGAACTGTGCAATGTTTTCCTTCGAGAGCTCCAATGCAGTTTGCGAAATTCCACTTAGTACGAAATTCCCGTGAATGGATCCCAAGTGAGTGCCATATTGCGTCATGAGTTTCCGCAATAATGCAGCTTGCAGATGCTTTAGACACTCGGTCATCATACGCAAGTGATTTCATCATATCGCCACTGGCTAGGTATCTACAAAAATGGTTAGAATTTTAAAATGTTTCAATTATTTATTTGCTCGCATCTTCACCTCAAGGTTGAAGTATATGATATAGGCTCTCGAGTTCAATATAATTTCTCAAACCTGTCGCGGATTTTACTCAGCAATTCATCAAACAGATCCACCGACATTCGATGATAAATAAAAAAAATTGTGCGTTTCATGAAGCCTCATTTCTACCACCAAATTATTATAATGGCCTGGTTCATTACGCTTTAAAAACTTTTAATTTTTTTTTTAAATTTCTGATTGTTTTGTCACATTTTTTTGTAGCGACACAGCACAATAAATATATACCACAAAAAATATTTAATTAATGTGCGTGGCGGCATCCGTCGCAAATGTAAATTGTTGTCAAGAAAGCGACACGTTTATTTCAACCTTTTATGCGTCACACGACGTATGTAAAGCCACCTTTACTTCTATTTATTCTAATATTTTCGATTATTTTTGTATTTGTTCAAATATTTTCAATTTTTTTTAAACAGATGGAAATTCTTTCGTTATTCATCATCTCGTAAACTACTATTCTCGTACCAATTTTATTAGTTTCTAAAATCGGTATTTATGCCCTTGGCTAAATTGGAGATTATGCTATAAGATTCAGCTTATTGTCAGATATTAACCAAACTTGAAAAATTCGGAAACGCTTCGATAGACGTTGCTTCAAAATTTCGTTGACACAAAATATTTAACAACAGTTCCTATCTTTTGTAACTGAGGACATCAGAAATGGAAACTAAAAATCCTATTTCATACAATTAGATTACATTGGACGAGCTCAAACAGCCTTGAAGAATGTTTTTGAGGGAAAGAATGTTTTTGAGTATCCAGAAATCAATTTTGACGTGTACTGATTTGAGAAAAATCGCGTTAGATATCCAACGAAAGGGGTCAAGTTACATTAATTCTAATCGACCCACACTATTATAGTTAAAATTTGTGACGGAATTTTTGAGTGACAGAAATCAATTGCGAAGAGTTCATATTCCGATAAAATTCATTTAAGGGGTCGTACGGTGAAGGCCGCGTTCGTTTTATGAGTGTTTTTTTGATTCCAGTGAGTTTGATAAAAATTGTTGAGAAGTAGTGGGTCGTTCTGCGTAGAGCCGTTAATAAGAACCACGCTCCGGGATACTTCATTATAATACGCGATGTAACACCATGCTAATGCATATTGTGCCGCTCTCTATTTTCTCTATGTCTTATTATCTTTTATATTATGTAAAGTTTTTTAGGATTAAGCACAAACTCCACGAATTTGAAAAACACGTGAAATATAATATTTCCTAAATGTGTACAAATTTTTATTTTTGTAGTTTAAAGAAACAATTATTAAATACTTCACAATAAAGATGATCCCAGAACAAACTGGAAATTTTTCCCAAATTAGTATTGATCGCCCGCCATTGAGTCCTGGTAAAAAAAATATTAAATCTAAAGAGTATTTTAATTTATTTGCGAACATGGTGACGTTTATTGGTTTTTGGGTAATTTTTTGCAAACAGATGCCAACTATTTTCCAAGCTTGGTTAACATCGGATAATAAGCTAAATCCATCTAGCAACAAAAAAAAATTTAGTAACTAAACAGATTAGTTCGAGCATAAAAATTTACGATATGATGAATAGCGAAAGAATTCCCATCTGCACTTTTAAAACAATTTTGAAAATATTTGAACAAATGTAAAAATAATCCAAAATATTAGATTAAATAAAAGTAGGGGAAAAAAATAAATACAAACAGACCATGTTCAAACAAAATAAGCAAATTTTTTTAAATTCGTTGTATCTTTTTAGGTACAGTACTTTGTAGGTAAATAAAAATTTCGGTATATAAACTCGCCAAAATTCATAAGTAAATCATTCAGTTCATATCAAGCAATAAGTTTGTAAGTGAAAAAAACCAAGTTACAATGAAATTCGCTGTTTTAATAGTTCTTCTCGTTGGAGTTGCCGCTGTAAGTATACCGATACACTATATATAAAATACAATTAGATTTTTTTATAATATTGCACTTATTTTAGGTCTACGGTGCCCCTGCCCCCGGTCTTATTGGGGATGTTACTGGCTTTGCATTACCGATCTAATCTTGCCGAATAATTGAAATGTACAATGTAATGTAGTTCAACATGCATCATTAATTGTTCTTTAAAAATATAACCTAATCGTATTTGAAATAGTATTTGTTCTATTTTGAAATGAATAAAATTTAATAAATATCATTAGGCATGCAAGTATAGAAACTTTGGTTTTTTTGGTCAAATTTTCAAAAAATATTATTGTTACAAAGGTTAATCATCGAAATATTCGCCATTATACTATCTATGGTCTTTTGCCATTTATGAGGTAGATGATGAACGCCATCGCGATAGAAACTTGCTGGCTTCGAAACACAATAGTCATTGAGCCATTTTTGCGCATTTTCAAATCTACAAAATTTTTAAGAAAAATCAACATTTCCGGTTAAATATTGGAAAACTGATACTGACCGATATTGTTGCAAATTTGATGAATTGGTTAGTTCATGGTAGTTTTTCTCAAAAATAATATACTTTTTATAATGATTGATCCGATCCCGTAGCACACACCCACCTTTGATTTTTACTATGCCTGTTCCTTGAAGGTTATACGATTTGCTTTCATGACTGCATATCGATTGTTGTTTCATTGTGAATGGCATATACCCACTGATTGTTGGCATTAAGTTTTATCCAGTGATTTGATGCATTTACGGTTCCGATAGAACATAATTCCTCAAGATTCATCTTCC
The DNA here is from genome assembly GCA_932526605.1 of Nephrotoma flavescens. Classification (NCBI taxonomy): domain Eukaryota; kingdom Metazoa; phylum Arthropoda; class Insecta; order Diptera; family Tipulidae; genus Nephrotoma; species Nephrotoma flavescens. The sequence continues at coordinate 246,174,732 of OW052220.1, read as the reverse complement.
GTTGTAGGATTACTACCTCGCACTGAGCTTGGCTGCTCATGATGTTATATATTGGCGATATTTCACACAAAAATCTTCTTCCTTGAAATGATTGACAATTTTTTACTTGCTCTCTAGTAATTAATGCGAGCTGTTCCCGGTGAGCATCTATTACTAAATCCTCTGCTTTGGTGTCGATGTCAGATTGCGAATTCCTGTGTTCGATATTAGGCACTGGAAAAACGGCTAACAGTGTGTACTCCCGCGATAATGATAATGAAATGGTGAGTTCTACTATAATGTTTCTTGGAGTTACTCTACTGCATATCTTTATGCTATGATATATGTGAAGAAGATCCGGAACGCGATGCCCAGGTATGGTGTTTGTTGATCGTATACGTCTTTTAATAATTTCCAGCTCTTGATCCAATTGAGCCGGGGAGAGTAATGAAGGATGCAAAATGTTCTTGTGTACATTATGGATTACATCAAGTAAGGCTTGTTGCGTGTCCTCCAAAATTTTCAAAATTAATTTGCTTTTCCCGTATGAAGTACTCGTTCAATTGTTCTAGTTCAGCATTTAGCATTCCATGATCATTTATCAGTTTGTTTAATGATTTCATGGTAAGAATTGAGTTGTGCTTTATTAGCTTGACTGTGTTGTCTATTATTGTGGTATGATTCCTTATCAGTGCCTCTAATTGGTGCTGATAATTGTTTATGGCTTCAAATTGATTTTCATATTCTCTTGCTTCATGCTCTGTAAGAATCCCAAACATTTCGCCTAACACAACGCCTATTGTGTCATCTAAACCTCGTTTTGGTCTATGCACTTCCTTGTTGCTCGCTAATAATAATTCATTATCTGCCTCCAAATTGTTGAACTGCCATTGAATTTGTTGAAGAATTAATTCACAATTTATTTGAACAACGTCTATGCATGACTTCTTCAGTTGACTTTGCGCGGTCTTGAATTCTACAATTTCCTTCCAGTAATTACTCATATTATAATAGATTGTTAGTGACCATTTCATGGCTACCACCTCGAGTCCTATTGTACCTATTGATTCAAAGTGTATGTCTCTAGAATGGTTGAATGGAGTAATGTCTATGTTGGCCTGAGCGAGTCCCAAAATGCAACACATGGACAATGTCGCAAGCATCAGATGTTTCAATTTGCTCTGGTGTTTCATCTGTCGATGAGGTTGCTGGCGCAAATGAATATTTGCGACTCGTTCTCGAGATAAAATTCCGTTACATCAGTGGTAATTTTTGTTCTGCAAGCTATTCTTGGATACTCGTAATAGCTAACGTAAAACAAGGGTTGGTTTCACTATCTGTTCTTAAGAATATCTTTTGGTAATTTACGGTTCGTCGGTTGTTTCTTAGTTGAGGTTCTTAAAAGTGGTTTATTATTATAATAAAAATACTTTTACATATTATAGCACTAACTGATGAACTATGTGTTGGATAGAGGAACTCATTTTAATAACTTTTAATTATGACTGATGAACATATCATTTAATATAGAAAACCGATTATGATCTAAAAGATTATAAATTAATTTTGCAAAAAAAACGGCCCAGAAAAGTTTTCCAAAATTGAATAACCATTTTTGACAAAAAAACTAGTTTTAAACAAAAATTTGGGCCTCACACAGCCCAGACGGATTTTGATTGGTTGAAATGAAAATTTACACTTAAGATGTTCAATAAATTGGGATCTCCCAGTAATTTTTACCCGAAACCGGTCCAATGGAAGTGGCAGCGGATTTCCGTTTTTTGTAAATATTTGTTTTGAATAGCAAACAAGATAACTCTGAAATAAATACAAAAAATTAGGGATGCGATGGAAGATCGTAAATCAAAAAAAACTTAATATAGTTAGCACCTATACTTTATGTTACCATTATAGAGATAATCAAGGTTCTACTGTAAAATTAGTCACTTTGAATTTCACCCATAACTAAAAAACTAGCACTGACATAAAGGTTTTCAAATAAAGGTTTTCTTATCGTAAATTAATTAGTTCTTCATCTTTTGTTTTTTCAACTAATTTAAGTTTTATGTTACTGATCAGTTACATATTTTCCACACCCAAGCTTAAATAGTTTTATACGTAAAATGTAAGAAAAACAAGAAAAACTGTATTTTGCCAATACACTAAAATTAAGTTGGAACAATAATGAAATAATCTGTGTTAAAGTGAACCTTGTTGTGCTGATCATTTTGTAGCAACTCGGAATCGTATTTTTTTATTATTTTTAATAATGTTCAGCAAATTCTAAAAAGGCAGCTCTGCATATTGTTTGCGGACTTGCTGGTGGAAATTTTGTACAAGCATGCCACATTTATAACGACAGGGGTTCCTACTCTATAGAGGAACTAGTTCTCAATAAAATAGCAGAACAATCCAAGACGTTCGTCATAAATTCTTTACACTTTTGAGGGAAGAACAATTATACCTCTATCGTATTTAACGTGTATACTCATGTTCTACTGCCACATGATTTCCCAAAATGTTTAAAATTTGCCAATGGATTCGAAGAAAGTTTTTAAAATTCCCGAAATGTATCATCAAGAATTTTCACAATGCTCATATTTGGTGAAGTAAAAAGTCACATGAAATAGAGAAAAATAATTTGCAACATAAATTTTTGCTAAATGTGTGGTTGGGTATCATCGATAATTCTGTAATTGGTATCGTATTCCTGCGCGACTTGATAGTGTATCATATAGAAGTTTTCTTAAAGATGATCTGCCTATAACTTGCAAGATGATTGATTGATTGATTTATTGGACTGTAAGACCAAGTACTTGACAAGTGCCCCAGATAATGCTGAGCCGATTCGTACATCCTGTTTACACATAACAATAGGAAGGATAGGTATCGTACAGCAAACGTACAGCACAAGACAATTCTTCTTTAAAGGAGAAGGCTTTAAACATTTATGAGAAACTGAAACAACTGGAACCATCAACATGACCCCAACTAGACCAAAAACAAATATATTGCAAATAACGAATGGTTATAAGGCTTTTTACGAAGACATTTCATTATTAAAAATTTTAATTAAATGTGAAACCGCATCGGCGGATACTGCAGCTACTACAGAGTATCATTCTACCAAAATAATTGAAGACGGTGAATATACATCTGAACAAATTTTTAGCACTGAGAAAACCGACCTTTTCTGGAAGAAAACGTCAAGCAGAAGATTTGTGTGCTGAGGGGGGCGAGAGTGGAAAGTGCTAGTGGCTTCAAAGTGGCAAAAGATCGCATTATGTTTTTTCTTTGCAGCAATGTCTCAAAAATAATATTTTAAAACATATCACAGTTAACCGGAGTGATCAACCACGAGCATTTAAAGGTGTCAATGTAAAGGATTTTCTAGTTCATTGGATGCCAAATAAGAAAGCCTGGATTACGGAGCCAGTATTCAATGAGTGGTTCGACAAATATTTTATTTCTGAGGTCACAGGATAAAGGCATACCTTTTAAATGTAGAAGCCTTCTTCTTGTCACCTAATACAGTTTCTCTTCTGCAGCCACTCGACTAAGGAATAATTGCAACTTTCAAAGTATATTATGTAAGACGATCATTTAAAAATATTTAAATAAAATGGATGAGGATGAATCGCTAACTGTTGTTGATGTGTGGAAAAAAAATGTTTCAATCCTGGACTGTATAAAACATGCAGTTTTGACCGTGTCTGAAATAAGGCCATCTACTTTGAATGCTTTCTGGAAGAACGTTTGTCCCGATTAAATTAAAATTGTAGACACTGATCCATCACATGTGGCCGATGAGGTGTACACGGAAATAATCAACTTAACACAAGCAGTTGGTGTGAGCGATTTTGCAAGCTCACTATTGACCGCATATAAACGAAGTAATTGCCGACAGAGTGCTAAATGATGAAGTATACCAGCGACGAGGATGAACCAATAACTTTATCTGCCAGTTTAATTCTTGAAGGTCTCTATAGTTGGTAAATAAATTAGGAAATCATTTAATGCTGAATGATCCAATGACTGAAAGATCCGCCAATTTTAAATCGGATTTAAATTTTTGTATGGGTCGCTACAAAATTTTTATAAAGAACTATCAAAAACCTGTACACAGCGAAATATTACAGAATTTGGTGAAAAGATAAATCTATCTGCTACGAGTAAAATTGTGCCTGAAAATTTCTCTGATTTACGAAAAAGTGAACTGCCACAGAACACAAATGATACTTAACAAACCATTTCCCACGAAGACAGGAACCGCACAACAATTCGGCACAAACGAAGCGTGTGCTATCCGAAAAAGAATCGAATTAAAATGAAATAAAAATTAAATCTCTCCTGAAGTCGTGCTATTATCAAAACTATGTATGCATACAGTATGTTCTCGACTTACGTGATTAATTCGCTTTGGAGGTTTTCGCGTAAATCGAAAAATCGCGTAAGTCGAACAAACCTTAAATTTGAGAAATTTCTTGTTAGTTTTAAAGGATAGGTGAAAATAGAATAGACCTACATATTCTTTTTCCGCCTGCCATCACAATTATGTGGGTGACGAAAGAGAATCATGTCAAAAATGTATTTTTGTATGTAATTTGGACATTGGAAATTTGGTTTCGAACTAATGAAACATTGAATTTATTGTATTTAAAAATTTCGGTCGTCTCATCAGACTGCAGTGACCAAACTACAAAAATTTTGAAAATACTTTTAACTAATCAAAGTATAATCATAATGCCTTAGCAAATTTTGATGATTTGCTACGCAATTCCTAACCCCTTCGTAACCTGGAATTTTAGGCTCAAAACAGAACAAGAGCGAAGACATCGAGCGAAATCGCTTGTCATATTACACAACACGGAAAACATGTAATACAAACACAACCATTGACGCAGGCGACGACGATTTATTCGTTGAAATAAATTTAGAGTCTACTTCTATTTTTTACGCCGGCGAAACAATGCTGCCAACTGTTTTTATATATATATATAAGTTGGTAACGCCCCAACGTCATATGCCAAAAACATAAAACATAAACAATTTTTATAATTTTAAAATTATTATTATCCGAGTATGTTAACTTTTAGAATCGATTTTGACATAAATAAAATATGTCGTTGTTATTTCATTTGTGGTGGCTTTTTATAGCCATACGCTGGCGCTCTTGTTCTGTTAGCTACAGCGATATCGCTGCTATATTTTTTATTTATTCGTCTACGCTCGTCGTTGTCGCTCTTGTTCTGTTTCGAGCTTTATTGTATTTAACACATACACGCGATTGTTATATGAAATTTTGGGTTATTCTCAAATTTTCATATATAAATCACATGTAAGCGTTAAATACAATAAAATTCGAGGTTACGATGGGGTTTGTGATTATACTTTGATTAGTTCAAAGTATTTTCAAAATTTTTGTAGTTTGATCATTGCAGTCGTCTGATGAGACGGCCGAATTTTTTTAATACAAAAAATTCAATGTTCATTAGTTCGAAACCAAGGTGTATATAGATATAATGGCATGACATTCCCGTATTTAATATTCGTCTTTTTTGCGCATATACGTGCATTCACATGGTAAATTTATTTTATGGTATAAGAATTAACAGAGAAATTTTGTTGCAGATCTTATTAATTTTGAAGAACAAAAATCTTTCATAGTTTTAGGGGTATATCCTCTATCCGGTCGCAAGTTAATTATTTGCGATTAGAAATATTTATTTACTGAAGTAGTCTTTGCTTTGGTGGCCTTAATCCATTAAATCTGGAATCTGGCTGGAATTGCGATTGTTAAGCAGAAATGCATAAAAAGATTGCGACCTCGGAAAAGGCGTAGCAGTCTTTTCGTCGATTTCTACTTCAGAATCGCAAAACAAATTTAAATTTAAAAAAAATGTGATGATTGGCATGGCAAAATAAATCTAGTAACCATATTTCTGATCGCAAATAATTAACTTGCGACCGGATAGAGGATATATCCCTTAATTTATTGTTTTATTTAGTTTCCTTTTTCCTGAATTGACATTTTGAATTAAATTGCAATTTAATATACGAATTTTAAAAAACATTTTACAGCGAAAAAATATTTGTTTTATTTCGTCTTCCAAATCAAATTTAGCCGAAAAAGAAATTAATGTTTTAATATAATTTCTCCCACTTTCAGATATGTATAGAACTATATTAGCTGAATACTTCTTCTAATTGCTGTATTTTTTGCATAAAATTTAAATTTGGTTTACTTAACAAGCCTTCACTTATTTGATCTGTCCATGTGAAATTGCCACTAGGCTCTAATTCACAGTATTTTTCAATTATAGTAGGAGTTTTTACTTTAGTCGATGTATAATATTCGTATTCTAAATCAGTCAAGCCGTGCGTTGACTCAGCGGATATTATTAAACTATCTTCTGAGAGGTCTGCCAATAAATTCGATGTAAAAACGTTTTCAGTTAATTCTTCCGGCTCTTCTAAGTACTCGGCTTTATTAGTAGATTGCCTAAGTGACTCATCTAGCCCCATTTCAACAAGGCTAGTATTGTCATACTCCACGTTGGATGAATTTGAGACGATGCTTTCATTTTTTCCAAACATAAAGCTTCGAAGGCGATATTTAAATTGCAATGCGGTCGGATGATCATACAGACTAACTTTAGATCTCAGAACCTCAAAAAGCATTTCTAGTGGGTCCTGCCTTAATCGGCAAGTTAATAAACATTTAATTTCATATTCGTTTTGTAGGCCATTGAACAATAATTTTAATGCATTAAAGCTACCTATTATTCCTTTTTGAAACGGTAACATTGATTTATTTTTACCAACTCGCATGTTTTTGACTAAATGTTCCCCATATCATTTAATACCGTATCATGTTCATTTCTTGCCAAACCAAAATCTGCCATTCTTGGACGAGAATCAATTCGAGGTACCTTAGAATTAAAAAGATCAAACCAGTCTTTCACCAAATAAAAAATATATATAGCTAAGTACATAATAATATAAGAATGTATTTTATAATTTAAATTTACTTCTTTCAGAACAATTGCCAATTCATTCCAGTTTTCAGATCTTGCTATACCCAAACAACCCATTCTGTTTAATACTGATGAGTTAGTGTGAGAAAATAATTGAGTTGCTAATTTCATTTTTTGTCGTTTACCGCACTTAACGTTCAAATGAGTATCTGTTAATCGGCTATCAATTTTAAAGTCTAATTTAGATTGATGCTTTAATAACTCTACCAGAGGACCTTTCGTTAAAAACTTGTCGTTGAGTAAAATACCAGAATCTAAAAAATGATTAGGCAACAGTTTAATTAAATGTGGGGTGTCACTAAATATATTAATTTTCTTCTGGTCATTGCAAGGGTTCACAAAGTATATTTTTTTTTGTTTTCCGTTCCCCCATTTCATAATCCCTTTTTGCACCCTCCTAAATTAGTAACTATACCCACAACATGATAATCAATAGAATTCAGCTTTTTAATAATTTAAGTTATTTTACTATCAAAACCGTAGTAATCAGGTTGCTTCCAGTTTTCGAAAATTCCACGAGCCATCATCACTTGTACATAATTTGCAGGGGGCAGTAACGTATCACTTTTTTGATCATATTCGTAGGATTTCTGTATTTTTATCTCGTCTGCCATTAATACGCAAACTCTTTGGTATCAATTTTATATCAATTCTCCCCGCCCATATTCTGAGAGGTGATACGGCTGGAAATGGATTTATTATTTTTTCAATAACATACGGTACGCCTTTGGGCCACTAGCATATATAGCAATGGCTTGTGGGATGTCATTAACTTCCCATTTTATTCGTTTGCCTTTCTGTATTTCGGATTTTTTTTCGTTGGCAATGAGTAAATATTTCTTTTACAAATTCAAATTAAAAAGAATATTATAATTAAAGAGAGAGAAAGAGAGAGAGAGAGAGAGAGAGAGAGAGGGAGAGAGAGAGAGAGACAGGATGCGACAGGATGCGACAGGATACTAATGTAATACCATTACTTTTTATATACCTAGGTTCGAAACCAAACTTCCAAAGTCTTGGTAATCTCATCTTCATTAAAAACACTATCTGGCTATTATCCAGAATTACCATACCAAAAATTTCATACTTAATATGTTACTGTTTTAAATTACAACCTGTCATTTTTTATATACACATTTGTGCATGTCCTTAAATTTATAATATAACAAGTACCTGTATACAGTGAAATAATTTAATCCTAATTAAAAAGTAATCAACTTTTAAACAAATAAATATAATTTTTGTTTGTGCTTTTCACTATATACAACTGTACATAGATATCTCGTTCATTTTGTGATCAAAAACCACAGTGAAAACAGAAACGTTAGATGAAGAATCCAACCAGGGTATAAAATTTTACTTTTTGTGTAAAACAAATTAATTAGTAATTATCTAAATGTACCGTACCCCCTTCCACCAACAAAAGAAAATTGGCATTTTATCAATATAACATTTATATACACAGGCAGACAAAACATACAAATATCATCATCGTCGTCATTATGGTATAATATTATCAACAGCATTGTACATCTGAATATATATAACGACACAGACTGTATAGGGAAAATTCTAATTAAGTCTACATCAAATGGTTTAGATAGGCATAACAAAAAGGTATAAAACGGTAAACTAAGCTGCTAGCCGCTGAACACAATATTAATTAATTTTTCTATTTTGAGCCGAAAAAAAAGTAAATAATAAAAAGTTTTTCTCCAAATACACGGAAGCTTTATAACAGTGGTAAGCTAACTAAAATCTAAAAACAAAAAGACAACAAAAAATTGGGAAAATGGTTTAATGAAAAGAAAATAAACACTGCCGTTGTATTTTTTTTTATAAATTTTTTATTGTTATAAATTTTAATCAATTTCCTCTGTAAAATATTTTGAATGATTAATGGATTTTTATTTTTAAATTCAATTTTTTTTTTAACTAACTAAAATTGTAATTTTTGTGGTATTTAAAATATGAAATAAAAATTAAAAATTTGCGGTAGTCATTTTATTGATTATTGCTGTTTTATTTAATCTCAATTTATTATTATTATTATTTGGGAAAATTTGAAGTGGTTTTAATAATTTACTCGGTTTTTGTGGGAAATTAAAATTTTTTATATAATTTTCTGTTTTTAAAAATTTAGCATTGTGCAAAAAAAAAATTGGAGACATATGTTTCGACGAATCGAAACACATTTACAAAAATGGTCAGAAAAGCTTTTAAATGCGTGTTTCGATAGCTCGCCGTGACGGGTATTGCACCAGATAATTATTCTCAATAATTCCAGGCGATTATTGAGCACGGTGATGAGAAATTTCCTAAAACATTCCGAAAACTAAAACGTTTAATTGTATTAGTAAATCGTAAATAATAATAATAATTCACAATTATATCAATTGTAGATGTCAATTTAATTTATTAACCAAAAGGGTCATTGTCATTAAAAATTAATTAATAACACTGTGCTTGAATTGCAGACTTTTTTTGCGTGACAAGCTGGGCACCCGGGGGGTAAACCTAATTCGAGTATGTTGAATTCAATGGTGCTAGTCCCATTTCAAAGTTAGTCCCCATTTTTGAGATATCGCTTTCGACATATTTTGCTTTTGAGTCAAAAATTTGTCAAAATATACACTCATATTCACGTTGATAGGTCCTGAACCATTAATATTTTCGTTTTGCTTTCTTCAGCAAAGTTGTTGCGCAAGCCAAGACAAACAACTTTGCTGAACATATCAAGGCCGAAAAACGACATCTACAATCACATTTTTGTGTTATTTTATTTTTTGGTTTTCATTTCGACGAAAAACACAATTTTTATAATTTTTGGTCCATTTATTGAATTTAAATCGATCGAATAAACATCTCATCGGCAAATATTGATACAATAGAAGCTATTTAAAAGAAAACTAAATTGATTCAGTTGATTTTATTGTGATTTTTCTCAATTATTCCTAAAAAATTAACATTTTTCTTAACTTTTAATTTTAATTTTCTGATTTGTTCGTGCAATCGTCTTCGGGATCTTCTTCCTCTTGCAAATTCCAACAAATGTCACCCAAGAGTGCATTTAGCTTTTTGCCGCTGTACCAATGTTCGAGCCTTGCCGTCACTTGGTAAAAACGCTCGCCGTGCTCATCGGATTCGGCTGGTGATTGTTCGGCGAACTTTTCCACATGACAATGCAAAAAATGTATTTTCAGTGACATTCTAACGTTTATATTATGAAAAGCAGTCAGCATATTTTCAATATATCTGCGCCAATCATCGGCTCAGTTAATTCCAAGAACATTCTTAATAACTTCTTTTACACATTTCCATGCTTCAAGCTCTCGTTCACTAAGAGCATTTTCAAATGCATCATCTTTCATCAGACGACGAATATCTGGTCCATTAAGTATTCCTGAAATAAAAAACAAGATGCGAGATGGAATTTCATTTGATCAAAACTTACATTCGAATAGCTGTAAACACCAACCTTCTTTTATTTTCATTCCACTTAACCGTGGAAAAATGCGACGCAATTCGAAGAACGCATTTCCATCTGGATTCAGCGCTTTTATAAAATTTTTAACTACTCCAAGCTTGATATGATTTGTGTTTGTGTTGAGTGCAATTGGAATTGAATTCTTTGAGTTGGTAACGTGAAGGAGAACTACCTTCATGCTGCTTTTAGAGGAATCGATGAACAATCGCCAATTTTTAGGATTATATGCATTGTGCGTTGTGGATACGAAACCTCGGATATCAGTGCAAAAAGCGAGTGAACTATTCTCAATTGATTTGAAAAAATTCGTAGAACGACGATGACGATTTATTGCTCCATATATCCGAACATTTGGAGCCAAAATGTTCACTTGTTTTAATGCCTTTGACAAAAGAATGGCTTGCCGCTGCGATAGTTTCAGGCGTCGTACCATAATATCCAAACGACTTTGCGAGATTTCAATGTGATTGCATGGCGCAGTGACATTTGATGGTTGATATATTGATGCAGATGTTTCTCCGGTTTCACCTGATTCAAATGTTGTTGGTAAATAATCCTCAGTTGGGTTTGATCTTTCCGGAACAGGTATTTCATCTGAATGCGGCAGCGATAGATGAGTATTTCTCGTTGCAGTGTATGTCAAAGAACCAATTTTGTTTCTGTTTGTGCCGAGAATATAATTCATGCACCCATAACATTGAACTGCATCATGTTCTTGTGGATCGACCCATATCATCGGGACACCAAATGGCATTGCGGCTCCAGTGGTTTGCCATCTATGCAGATGGAAAATGCATGTTGTACAAACAAAAGACGGCGTCCAATTTACACCACTAATAACTATTTGTGAAAAGTATAGTCGATATAAATCAGCGGTTTCATCACTTATTTTGCGGCGATTGCTCATAATTGTAAATTTTCCACACACACATAACAAAAGCACTTGAGTTTAAAACACCTATCCATATTATTTATTTCACCAGATTTCACAAGACGGTTTTCACTTTATTTTTTGTATTCTTTTGTCACTTTATATATTTAGATGAAAAACTTTTTATTTTTAATTTTATATTACAGTTTTTAGTTTTTACTTATTGTGCCAATTTTTTAACTTTTTTAGAAATATCTATTTCGACAATAATCTCTTCGTCGGTTTATTTTTTGCTACTGTTACATAATTTATTTTGAAGCTCTTTATATACTGTAGCTACACTGAAAAAAATAATCGATGCGATTTTTACATAACCTGCTACGTAAATTTAAAATTGTAAAACTAACATAATATTTTACATTATTTACCCATGCTAAGTAAAAATTTAAAAAGTTCTCCTTACTAAGCCTAAGTTAAAATAACATTTTTTGAAATGTAAAAACTATTTGTCAAAATAAATCGAAACAAAACCTTTTAAATAGTTAAAAGAACTTTATCATACGTAAAAGTTGTGTAAAACAAAAAATCATCATTATATTCTTATTCTTATTGTTAACAAGTAAAATTTACTTAGACAATGTAAAATAAATTTTTTAACAAAAATTTACACTTGCATAGTAAAGGTGGCAAATTGATGTGTTAAATTTACATCGGCAATGTATAACAATAATTATTACATTTTGAATATAATTCGCTAGGTCAATTCATGTTTAATTCATTTAAATTCATGAAGTGTGAAACATTATGTTCGTAGTATGATAACTACATAATTTGATGAGGATTGAATCTTTTAATTAAAAGGATTCAAATTTTTTGCATCATCGGTTTTGAAAAGGTGAGACCCCTCATCTCGATGTCATAACAAATATTTTGTTATCATCCAAAATGTGTATTTTATTTTGCTATAAGTAAAATCACCAATCATATGTTTGATGATAACAAAATATTTGTTTTTCTAAGAATTCAAAGATATTTTTTTTTATATTATTTCTACTTAAACAAAATGTAAATTTTACTTAAAAAGTTAATTTAACATGTACACATATTTGCATTTTACGTATTTTATATTTTCATTTTATTTCATCCAATAAGTTCAATCAACAAAATGCGAAGTAAATATTACATGCAACGAGATAATTTTTTTTAGAAAATATGTTACATAGCATGCAGTTAATTTTACAATACAAAATTTGTGAATTTTGCGTTGCGCTACTTAGGCTCAATTTCAACAGAGATTTTAAGTTAAATTTACTTAATTTTTTTGTAAATATTACCTTATTATTTTTTTGAGTGTATGCGCTGCTGTTTGGTACCTCCTTTGTTTTTAAGTTATGGAGATCGTAAATTTTATTGGGGTTTTGTTTTGATTTTGTCGCGAAGTAAATTGTGGGTGTTTTTGTTTTTGTATATTTTCAGGGTGTGAATTTTGGCCGTAATTTGACTCATGACTCATGAGAGGGTATGTTTTGACTCAGAGCCAAAATATGTCGAAAGCGATATCTCAAAAATGGGGACTAACTTTGAAATGGGACTAGCACCATTGAATTCAGCTTACTCGAATTAGGTTTACCCCCCGGGTGCCCAGCTTGTCACATTTTTCAACTAGCACAGTGTAATTATTATATTAAGCGCGATCGAAGTATTGCCTTTTACCTATAAAATCGATGTTAACCGCGACATAAATTTTTTCGGAAAACAAATAGAAATGAAAATAAAAAAATTTAAGGCCATTTTTGAGACATAGATTTTTGTTTAAAATTTATTTTAGAGAGAGTACAATAAAACAATACAAAAAAATTTAGTCTTTTAATATAACATAAGGGTTTAAATAAACAATAAAAACCTATTACGACTTAGTTTGAAGCCAGAAGCTGAAGCCGTGTATGGAACGGGCCATTCGATTCCAAAAATGTTATTCCAGCACGAGTCATACTCTAAATCATTCAACTTAATCGACGACCTATTTGACTTTAATTTATCAAAGGACAACTTTAAAAATAACCTGAAGAACTATTTTTTAAATTTTTAATTGGTAAACCAAAAATTGGTTTATATTTTTTTTTTGTTTTAAAGTTTTTTGTTTGAAATTTCTGTTTTAATATAATTTTTGTTTAAACTATTGTAAATAATCTGAAATCATACATGTAAATTAAAAATATATTTCTTTAAATAAACTAAATAAATAAAATATGAACTGTCAACCCAAAAAAATCGTATATCACGACGTTTTAATGATGTCAGCCCTAAAACAAAAAAAATTTTCGTTATTGATTTTTGAAGTAAGCCCAAATTATTTTATCTTGGCCGTAACAATTGTCTTGACAATTAGTTCGAATACACTCAGCTCAAAATTCAAATTAAGTTAAAGGAACCATTGCTTACCATTGTAAGCACGGTTCATGAAAATATTATTTTTTAAGAACAATAATAGGTCGTCTCGAGTTTAAAAGATGGACTGAATTTTCTACTTTTGTTTACTTTTGTACTACTTTTCTTTCGAAATATGTAAATTTCTCTTATGAAAATCGAAGTTTTCAAAATTTTCTATAAAATCTGTCTCACTATGATTTTAGGACAGTTCTGGCCCTGTGCTTTAAGAGTAGGAAGTTTCAAGAGGTTATGATGGGATCCGCATATCGAGAATTGCCCATATTGTACCGCTTTAAGAACCACCATAAATGAATGTCTCATATTTAGTCGCTTTAAGAAAAACCGCAATATTTTGCCATGAGAATGGCATATAATTTTATTAAAAGTGTGCACAAATAGTGAAAGCCCCCTTTTGTCAATTTTCCGGTTTTTTAAGCATTTTTGTTAAAAAAAATGCTATATGGTTTCGGTTTGCCGTCTGTCCGTCTGTCCGTCTGTGTGCACGATAACTTGAGAACGAATGAAGATATCAACTTAATTTTTTCACTAAAAGTTCAAGCAATTCTTGGGAATGATCCCTATTGATTTGGACATTTCTGTGTTTAGGGTGTTCGGAGGTAAGTAAGGTTTTGTTAACCCCCCTCCTTAAAATTGTTAGATTTTTTTTTCATTTTCTATTCTATTTTGGTTTCATAGAGCATGTAAATGTGGAATCAAAATATATCTCGTTTGGATGTGGTTTTGTGTGGGTGGTGTGGTTATGGGGGTGGTAGGAGTGGTGGTATGGGAGGTGGAGGGGGTGGGATGAGGTGTTTTCGTTTGGTGTAGGAATTTGGGATTTGGTGGATGAGGGTTTGTGTGGTGGTTTGTGTGTGTGTGGAAGTGGGTATGGAGGTGTGGAGGTGTTAAAGGGTGATAATATGGGTGGTGCGGTATAGGGTGGTGCGGTATAGGGTGGTGCGGTATAGGGTGGTGCGAGTGAGATAGGTTTTGGGGGTTTTGGATGGTGGGTGAGGGTGGTAATAATGTTTAGGTGTGGTGGTTTGTGATTTTTTTTGTGGAAAAACTATTTTCTTTTATTTTATAGGCAACAAAAATGCTTATAGGGTTCGGCTCCGAACCTTTCCCGTCTTTTTCTTTCTTAATTTTGTTTACAGCATTTCCTATTTGATCACCCTTTTGCTCGAAATCCTCAAATATCTCCTTTCTTGCGCAGGTTGGGTGAAAACCACTAGCCATAACTTTGATTGAACGATCATTTTTATTCCCGTAGGTAAGCCATTGACCCCCCCCCCCCTTCCCCTTACCCTCGGAATTAAGCTTTGTAGTCAAAGCTCTATAGGTTTCGGTTTCTAAAATATTAATTTTTCAGACGCCAAACAGTCAGCAGAGAATTGGTCATACATTCAAATAAATGATGAACTATTAGAGGAGCTGGGAATTCGAAATTTAGCAGATTGCATCATTTCAGTCCCGGAAAAGAAATGTTGTAATTAAACATTACTGACTCAAAAAATTGTACCCCTTAACATTGAATACTTTAATAGTTATCATCAGCCGATGGTAGCATTAAGAGACATTCCAACACCAATTTATTATTGGGGCAAACAAAATGTGTGAATTAAATTCCATCGTAAATTGCAATGCCATAAAATATAGCCAAAAAATATGGCCAAAATATTGCTAAAAAAAAATTACTATGATCAACTCGATGACATGAAAAGCACCATTATTAAAATTTAAAGTATAATAACAAAGTCAAACCTCATTTAATTTTATAAGCAATGAATTAAGCATTCTTTACTTACAATATACTAGAATAAAAAAAAAACTCGGGCTGCCTCTGTGTACAAATAGGTAACACCACGGTAGTCGCATTCACATCGCGGGGGCGGGTCCAAAATATAAGTGCTATCGGGAACCAAATGCCAGTGGCATAATTTTGCAAAAACAAACAATGAGTATAACAAATACGGAATATAATATTCCAGGCGGTACAGCAGCAGAAATTCTACCAAATCCACACTATTCGGAAACAAACCCAATAGATTCGGGGTGGATCAATCATTGTTTAACCCATTTGTGCGAAGTTTCAAATTATCAAAATAACCAAGATCGCCAACTGGAAATATATTTCAGTACAAGAAGAAACAAACGATGCCAAACTTCGCGCAAAATTAGCAGAAGTAAAGAAATCTACAACTAAATTGAACGAAGAATTTACAATTTTAAAGAAAGAGAATGAAGAACTCAAAAAAGCCATTTTAATCTATTCCATACAGATGAAGAAGAATTAGAAAGAGAAACAGAACCAGAAATAAAAGAGCAATTAAGAAAAGGAAAGCTCAAAACTCACCAGAAATGACAAAAGCTTTACTCTCAACCTTAAAAGAGGTTTATAGAAACCAGTTAATCATCAAAAAACAACTAGCTCTAGAACAACAACCAACTAAACCCAAAGAGAAATCACCTCCACCAATAAATGTAGCCGGGATATCAAATTTCTCTACTATTCAATCGTTTATGAAATTCTTTTTACATTATTTGCCGTAGGCACTTGGCGAAACACACTTACACTTAATAAACACTTTTTATTAAATACTTGCTTTTTATTTCACAAAAATTAAATTTTTAAATATTTTAATTAAGAATTTGTTCAAAAAGTTTAAAAAATCATTCGATTGATTCGACTTGTTAGGTTCATCATCAGGACTGATTTGTAAAAGTAAAAATTTTGTTATATACTGTAGAAAAAAGAAAAAATAAATAAAAGAAAAAATAGGCAATAAAAATTAATCTATTGATCGTCCAAACCAACTGTTAGTCATACGGAAAAATTAATAAAAAAGGAGGTGGAGGATAGTAAGTAGGCGATTGGTCAAGTAGTTTATTTAGGAATAAAAACCTAATAGTTCAACGGATCAGCAACATCTTGTCCGATTATAGCAATATTCCGATACCAGCTTACTCGTAAAGACGAACCAGAACTGTCCGAAAATCATAGTGAGACCGATGACCAATACCCATAATTCCACTAAATATGTTATATGGTTGTTCGTAAAGCGATAGTATGCGTGTATCGATCCTTATCACAAAAGGCTGCTCGAATTAAGACAAGTAAGAAAAGTGTTTTTTTTTCTGAATTTAAATAAGTGTTTTTAATTCCTTATGAAAATGATTTAAGAATTTGCTCTCTTCTTAATTCAATTTAAGAAATTTAAAAAAACTGAATAAAATATAATTCTTTAAAATTGTTTAGGAAATTATTTTAGAAAAGTATTCAAAAATATGTAATTTTATTTTAAATTTGAAAAGGTAATTTAAATTTGAAAAGGTAATTTGAAAAGGTAATTTAAACACAATTTTGAATTAAAAATTAAATATAATATTATTTTTCAGATTTCTCTCTATAAAATAACTCACATTAAAGTGTCATGTGTTAGCATTGTAAAATTTGTCTCTAATAAAAATAAAATAGTCATAGGTAATTCTCATACGAGTATATTTTCTTCTTCATTAAACAACAAGATAATATAAATATTGTAAATAAATATAAATAATCACGTCCATTCATTATAAAAGTGAATTGTGAAAAGTGGGCAAAACCTGAAATAAAATAAATATATTCTAAATCAATTTAAAAATGAATAAATTTGCAAAAAATGTGCATTTCTTAATTCATTACCGGACAAGTGGTGCAGTGGTTAAAGCTTCGGCACTTGGACCAGGAGGTACTGGGTTCGAATCCCATCAGAGGCCAGATGCAAATCGAATTTTCATCATCAACTACAATCGGCGATGTTAATAAACACAACTGAGACCCTCTGATAGAGTGACCCACCGTCCATGTCAATGTACAGGTTGACATGGAGCTTGCAATGCGCAGGTGGTATACTGTAGTTGTGTGTGTAGGTGAATGGGTTAATGATGTAGCATGAATGCGTGGTATCACAATGGGCCAAAAATGGCCTAAGTGTAAATCACTGAAACCTAAAAACCTAATTCATTTTAAGTTTAGTTTTTTTTTTCTTGAAATTGCTATTTTAAATCCAGGAAATTTGTTTAAAATGCGAATTAAAAAAGGTGGAAATTTTTCATACAAATATCACTTTTCTTAATTCACTTTTCTTAATTCAAGTTTTCTTAATTCGAGTAGCCATCACAAAATGGCTCCCTGAATTAAAAAAAGCTAACTTAAAAATGGTGTTTTGACTTAAAATCTGTAATGAATATGAAATAAAAAAAGCTGACTTTATTAATGCATATTATAAGTCATTTTGAAAATGATTTAAGAAGTGTGTTTATAAATGACATGAAATGGGTATTTTTAAGTCATTTTGAAAATGAAATAAAATGTGTATTTAAGGTCGAAATAAAACGTAAAAATGTATAATAGTAAAAGCCCGATTATTCGGCATCCAATTAAGCGGAATACTCAGTTAACCGCATTTTTACTTTTTAGGATTTTTTTTTTGCATTTTTATTTTGCTTTTCTCTTTCATATGCATTTTTTAATTCATTTTGAAAATTGCAATTGTTTCTTGCACATTTTCATTAATGAAAGTATTAGTTGAAAATTTTGAATGGCTTTAATTTTCTTATTACAGTAAAAAAAAATTCACTTTAACTGAGTGTTCCGGTTAATTAGATGCCGGATAATTGGGCGTATAATATGAAAATTAAACAAGTTTTCAACTAATGCTTTCATTACTGAATTAATGAAAATTTCAAAAAATTCAAAAAAAAACAATTGTAAATTTCAATATGAATTAAAAAATAAGGAAAAGGAAGAGGAAAGAAAGTGAAAGAATCAAAAAATCCTAAAAATTATAATTCCGGTTAATTGATGCCGGATAATCGGGCTTTGACTGTAATAAGAAAATTAAAGCCATTCAAAATTTTCAACTAATACTTTCAATAATGAAAATGTCCAAGGAACAATTACAAATTTCAAAATGAAAGAGAAAAAGGCAAAAAAAATCTGTAAAAATTAAGTGTCCGGTTAACTGAGTGTTCTGGTTAATTGGATGCCGGTTTATCGCGCTCTTACTGTAATATGAAATTAAAGCCCTTAAAAATGTTCAACTAATGTATTCAATAATGAAAATGTGCAAAGAACAATTGCAAATTTTAAAATGAACTATAAAATGCATATTTTAATTAATAATTAATTCTCAAATCAAATTTATGAAATCCATGATTTTTATCTTTCTCTACAATACATACAACAAAAAACTGTAACAAGAAAAACAAGAAACCATTTTCTTAAAAAAGTGAAATTACGCATGTAAATTTTATGTTTATAATGTGAAATAAAATATGCCTTTTTGAAAATGAATTAAAAAATATATTTGTAAAATGGCATAAAATATACATTTCATGTGTCATTTTGAAATTAAATTTGTTTTTGTAAAACTACTTTGTTTAGCCAGAAAATTAGTTAAAAGTATGACTTTATATAAAAACGCCATTTTTAACCACGCCATTTTAATTTCAGATTTTTTTAATTCAGCGAGCCTAATAAACATACAGGGTTATCCAATTCGAGGTTGATAAAGTAGAAATCTGTATACCGACATCTGTCAAAGATAAACGTCAAGTACGCTGTCATTTATTTAGTTGACATTCTGCCATTTAAGAATATGGAGCATTTAACAATCGACCAACGCGTTAAAATTATTAACAGAAAAACAGGCCGTCGATGCTGATTTTTCGAACAAAATTTTCTTCAGTGATGAAGCTCATTTTTCGCTTGGTGGATACGTTAATAAGCAAAACTGTAGAATTTGGGGCTCAGAAAATCCACAATTGATTGTAGAGAAGCCATTACACCCGGAAAAAGTCACTGTTTGGTGCGCATTGTGGTCTGGTGGTGTGATTGGGCCGTATTTTTTTGAGAATAACCATGGACGAACCGTTACCGTCAATTCTGAGCGCTATGGCCGCATGTTAACCGATTATTTTTTTACGAAAATCGAAGATTATGATCTTGACGATATGTGGTTCCAGCAGGATGGAGCAACCAGTCACGTAACACGAGCAAATTGAGATCTTTTGCAAGAGAAATTTCCTGGACGTTTGATTTCGCGATTGGCTGATGTCAATTGGCCTCCAAGATCCTGTGATTTAACGCCTTTGGATTTCTTTTTGTGGGGCTACGCGAAAGATCGTGTTTACGCAAACAATCCTCAAACTCTTGACGAATCGAAAACTAATATTCGTAAGGTAATGGCCGAGATACCGCCCGAAATGTGCCGAAAAGTCATTGAAAATTACCTCAAAAGAATCAAGGCCTGTAAGAAGTCCCGTGGAGGACATTTGAATGATATCTTGTTTAACTAAAAATGGCAAGGATCAATCTGTAAAATGAAATAAAAATTACAATACATTCCGAATATTTTGTGTGTTTTTTTAAGTTTACTTTATCAACCTCGAATTGGATAACGATTTATTAACGAATAAATATTTTTAACAAGGATGAAAAATATAATATGCGTTAATTAAAAAATTATTAGAATTTTATCCATGCCATCTGTTTTGGGGCCGAAACACTCCCTGCTCTTTCGCGGTTTATTTTTTCCGTCTTACTTTACGCATCACCTGCCAAATCGAAGATTTACGGCTACAGGGCCGATTTAAAACTGTAACGTGTATGTTGTGTTGCTGCAGAAGTGAAGTAAAGCGCAGCACTTAGTAAATTAATAAATAAATTAATAATAACAATAAAAAAATAAAAAAACAAAATTTAGTTTAATTTTAAAATTAATAAAAAAATTTTATTTGAAAAAATAATGATTGCTGGATGTTGATCAGCGGCTGCTGCTTCTCCAAAATTCCAAAACTGATTAAAAAAACTTTTAAATTTTGTATAGCTTATATACAAAATTTTAATGCAAGCTGGATGCAATAAAGTCATTGATCCAGTGCTTTCGCTATTTGGTAAACAAGCTAATAAAATATTGAATTGCAGCAATAAAGCCTGGTTTATTGCCCTTGATCCAATATTGTTGCGTTTTGGTAAACAAGGCCATAAAAGTTGGTTGGTTACCAATTTGTTTGGATAATAGACGTACGTACGCCTATGAACACTATTGCAATGTTAAATTTACTTTGTAGTAATTGCCACGCCATCATGTTACGATGCATTAAATAATTGTGTCATTGGTTATCACAATCATTTAATGATGATGGGGGGGCATCTATAATAAGATTTTAACAACTGCCGTACCATCGCTTAATTTGTATATTTTGTGTCTTGGTTATCACAAAATATGATGGTGGCATCTATGATGCAATTACAATATTGTTCGTTTCAATGTTTGATAACGATCTTGATTGTCATGCCAATCGGTATGATAATAAAATTTGTTAATTTTGTAATGTGTACAAAATTGTTTGTTGCATGTACCGATTTTGCATGGGCAGACTGTTGTTGCATATTCTTTTGGAATATGTTTATTTATACGGAGAATTGTCCGTTGATAAATAATTCAGTCTACGGAGAATTGTCCGTTTGTGATTAAGTATATTGTGCGGTGTTTCTTGTAATTGAAGAAACAGGCCGCTACAAAACCATCTGCACATTGCAAGCTCCATGCCAGCCTATACTGACATGGAAGATGGGTCGGTCCATGAGTTTTGCACTCCGACAGGGGGCCATAGATGTGTTATATTTCATCCCCGATCGTAATCGGTTATGAACTTTCACTTTTGCATCCTGCCCCTATCGGGATTCAAACCCGGTACCTCCCGATGCAAATGCCAAAGCTTTAACCACTGTGCCATTTGGCCGGTAAGCAAAATTTTATCCACCAGAAATGGTGGACACTTCGAACACTTATTATAATATTTAAAATTAATAAAAATGTTTTAATTTATTTATTTTTATTTATTTTTTATTTATTTCTGATAGTGGGTCAACTTTCTGTAATACATTGTTTTTCCACTGGTGTCACTTAAACATCAACAAAAAAATTTGAGAAAGGAAAAGACTGTACAAAACCATTGATTTTATCTGACAGAAGGTAAAACAGGGGCACCCTGTATGTCGAAGAAATCCTTACATTGAACATTTATTTCTTCACTTGAGCGAAGCAATACTTCGTTTCCACAAATCTTATTTCAGTGCGGGTCATGTGTGTGACTAATTTTTTTAGGCTCATTTAATCCTTAGCCACAGTATAACAATATTCTATTGGGTATGAGGGGGATAAATATGAAGAGGAAAACCATACATTGAACGTTTATTTTGATTTCATAAATATTATTCCAGAAAGATTTTGTTAAAATTTTGTTGTTTAAATGGACCTAGGCCTACCTAAAAACATTAGCCACATACATGACCCGTGTTGGAATAAGACTTAGGGGGTTCAAGTATTGTTTGCGCTCAACTGAATAAATAAACGTTCAATGTATGGTTTTCGTTGTTATATTTATCCCTTTCATACATTAAATTTAACCCCGTCGTTGCACCAAAAATAATATTAAAATATAATTTTAACTATATTCAAATTTTAGCGCTGCAGTTATTAACAACCAACGCAACAAGGATTTCATGAACGATTAATTATTACGCAAACCAGTGCAACATGGTTTTCATCAAAAGCATATAAGTCGAAAAACCTCTCTATTGAAAAATCCGTTAACATGTTTTTTTTTTCGAAATTAGGACTCATTGTACTCTAGACGTACACTAGATTCAGAGTATTTGATTAATCTAGATTCGTTCAAATCCAATACTGGTGTTCACACATTGGTTGAAACACATTTGTAACAGAATTTTAGATATTGATTTCGTAGGCAAAATTTTACGTTGCCAAGCCATTGCGCGGTATAGTATTGAGATATCTACTTAAAAATTTATAAACGTTACAGTTTTATCCATAAATAAATTTGAACAGTTGCAAAACAATTTGCGCCAACTTACTATGAAGCAAAATAAATATTATTTGTTAATTTAAATACTAATGTTTGTTTAATGGTGCTGAATAATATATTTTTTAGAGTACATCAACTGTACAAACAGCCACTCGGTTAATGAATCGATAAAATTTTATTGAAACAATTCAATGTTAAGTTTATAAGCTCGAGAAACTAATAAACTCATCTTAGATGAAATATATGATTTTGTTGATTGCCCTACTCGGGATCATAGCCGTAAGTATCATAAAAATAAAAACTATTTAACTACAGGTATGGGGTGCTCCACAAAATGGATGAATAGAAGTTTTGGAGGATATTGCGGAAGACGCGGGATACACAGTCCAAGATAGGTGGTATTGTAAAGCTCTTTTTCGATGATGCTTACAAGTTTATTGAACCTATTGCACTTGAATAACCTATAGCTCGATCGCGCTATTGTTAAAGATTAAAATCTTGAAAATTTATTAACAATTTTATCAAATATATTTTAATAAAACCATTATTTAAAAAAATGGAGAATTTAATCGAATCGTAAAATAAAATATTTGGTAACGGGTAAAATAAAATAGTGTTGCAGAGTATTTTGAAAAGTATTGTATATCATTCATGAGAAAAACAACTAATTCTGCAATAATACCGTTCCAGATCCGTTTTTCAAAATTTAAGCGAAAATGACGATACTCAAAACTTTTTAATTTATCGCCAAAACTAGAGATAGAGCTTATGATAAACTCGTTGAACTAGTCGTTTTCTAAGGGGTATGATCGCCAATATTCATGCAGAATATACACTTGAATATAAGTGTATATCCTGCATGAATATTCTAACGAATTAGGGCCAATGTTGGATTTAGGTTTTAATAATTGCATAAAATGTCCAACATTTCCTAACAGTCTCAATCTTGCCCAAGTAGTTCGTGTAGACAGACATATTACTTTAAACATTAAGTTTTAATTTCGCACGTATATTTCACTTCTCGCAATTTTCTCGAACTCTCAACAAACGGGACCTGAAAGATATGTCAGCATTAATCATCGACGAACCGACTCAAATGAAACCTTTTCCAAACTTTAAACGTTAAGTTTTTGAAGTGTTCGCGTGTATTACGGGTTGCTTCTAAGAGTATTATTCTTTTAAATAACCTACCATCCGAAGTTGGGTCGCAAGTTACACTTAACACCTTTACTGAATGAATTAATTCAAGAGAGATGGGGGGTGAAGGGGAGGAAGGGGGGTTGTAATTTCCGTTGCACCTGAGTGGGTTATTTCTTTGTAGGTTGTTTCTTTGTGCTTCCGATATTGTTTGCAACAGTTGTCGAAAATTTAATTTTCATTTTGTTAGTTGGCGTCTAGCTCGAATCGTCCACATACATGTTTTCTTTAACCCATATTAGCTTAGCGATCTAGTTATAATACAAAAAATCTCTTAAAAGAGAATTAGAGACATATTTTTACTGCAATGTTCTGTTTAAATAAAAATCCTTTCAGAAAACATTTAATTTGGGTTTGCAATCCTAGCGGTGCACAGGTGAATTATTCAAATTACCATAATTTTACATAATACATTTACAATTATATTTCGTTACATAATTTTAAGTACTTTGAAGGTTAAATTGGTATTTTTTGCATTTTTCGTACCAGTTATCTAACGGTATGTTTTTTATTTTTCCAACAATTTTTTGTTTTCCAAATTCATCATTCGAAATATTTACTAAGCAGTTTATATTCTTTACAAAGAAAATTAATTTGCGCTAATATGGGCTAATAGCCCGAGTAGCAAATGGAGAAGTGTCTTCGATTAGCTGTTTGTTCCAACAACATTTTAATGCTTGATACGTTAGCCGTATAAGTTTGAGGTTGGTTCATAAAGTCCTGTCACAGCTTTTCTTTAATTTATTTAAGGCACCGATATAGATTCCTTCCGTGATGTTTACAAGATGATTGTGGCTTCTCACGTTAATGACTCGTTCAAGTATTGTAATTTTCGTTATGGGTTTAAGGTGGTGATTCGTGGATCGTGATGC
The DNA here is from genome assembly GCA_932526605.1 of Nephrotoma flavescens. Taxonomy (NCBI): domain Eukaryota; kingdom Metazoa; phylum Arthropoda; class Insecta; order Diptera; family Tipulidae; genus Nephrotoma; species Nephrotoma flavescens. The sequence continues at coordinate 246,149,982 of OW052220.1, read as the reverse complement.
AAAACATGCCTAAAATGGATTGCCATTCTGCATTGTCACCACAGACAATAAAATTGGGTGGTTAAATTTAAAGTTCTACACAAAAAAAACATTTCCTCATTAACAAAATTTTGAGAGCGAGTTTATTTACTTTTTGTGTATACGTAAAAGATTTTTCCAGAGCAAACAACATCGTATTTAACCAGCAAGTAATATGCATATCTTGGATATTGGCCGCTTTATTTGACCTATTGTGGTCTTGATGACAACCACTCGAACTAATCCGTCTTAACCTGGTGGAATGGTTTATGTAAAGCGGCCCATTAGGTATGGGGTAGGAAATCCTGATGTATCCCAACTACAAGCTCGGTATACCACCGTTGCCAGAAATGCTGGACCATCCGCTATATATGATAATAACGCAACCACCTCTGGTTAGCCTTGAAATATATTCATTTGGGCATTAATGTCATCGTTCGTCCAATCAGGAAATGACCAGGAGTTAGGGGATCCATATCTTCTGTGACAATTTTCGAACATCGTTATTCTACATTCAACAATACGACTGATGTATTTTCTTCTTACGAAGCTGCTTCTGGAAATTCCAAATTGGTTTTTGACTGATTTAGCCAAAAAATGTCTGCTTTATTTAACCACCGTAGGCCATTCCACCATAAACTGTGGCTGACTAGTTTTACAGGAAGTAAGCCAGGCGAAGCACAGTCTGCCGGATTGTCAAATGATGGTATATGACTCCATTGACTGCGATTAGTTTATTACAAAATTAATGAGATCCTATTACGTGGGTCTGCCACCTTCTTCGGAATGACGATATCCAATTTAGTACAATCGTCAAATCGGTCCATAGTCGATAGCCAATAGTAAATCTAACTTTAAATATTTCCAAAACTGGTGCCAGCAGCTTGGTAAGCAGCACTGCAGCACAAAGTTCCATCCGTGGAATACTGATCGTCTTAAATGGTGCTACCTTTATTTTTGCCATATGTAAATTTATCTTATATCCATCCAGTCTTCACTCGACTATAAATGATAGCTAGGTAAGCTAACTCGGAGGCACCTGCAAATCCGTGCAGTTTCAATACTTGATACTCATGTCTTTGTAATTTTGACTGTAGGTGGCCATCCAATTGGTTAATATATTTTCACTGCTTTTGACAGCATACTGCGTCTGGTGAATTTGTGATTTATTAAATTCATCTTAAACTGGAAAACTGGTGTCGTTTGTCGGAGAGTACTTCATTCCATGCACTGACACGGCTTCATTATAGATTTCGAAGTAAATAGCGGAAGCTCCTTGTTTTTTTCGTGGATAGTACACATTAGCACGGTACAATTTTAAGTCTACTTACGTTGGTTGAATTCTCCAATTCCGAATAACCAAATTAGATCTTAGAACCACGTTTTGCGCGTTTTTAATAATTGCTACCGACAGAAAGCCATCAACATAGAAGTGTCGTTTGAGTACTTCTGAAGCTTCCGGAAACTCGCATTCATTATGTGACGTAAGCTTATTTAAAGTTTGGCTAGCTGACCCCACAGCTAATCAATTGATCAATCAAAGCGTTTCCATGCGTTGCCTTAGCCGAACCATCAAATAATATTGTTCCAATCAAGAAACGTTGGCTAATTGCATATAGCCTAACTTCGTATTCATCTAATAACTCTCCGTACATCCTGTTTAATGTAGCATCACTCGCTTTTCTAAATTACACATTCTATTTATAGCCGTCATCATGGAATTGCTCATTTTCTGCAAACCATTCTTGAAAGGTAGACTAATTATGTATTTACCATCTTCAGCTCTACAGATTATGTTCCGGAATTGCTCAAGACAAAAAATTTCATTTTAAAAATTTTTCTAGAAGAAGATTAATTGGAACTTCCTTTCTTTGAGTTTGGCCTTGAACTGCTGTTCCTGCAATTAGACGTCCTAAGTTCGTATTATAAGCAACCAATTTTTTCTCGGAATATATTTTTTTTTCCATCACGAGCATATCACTTCCCAGTAGTACATAAATTTTTCATTCCTTGATTTGATTCGAATTGTTGCCACTGCCTTTGACACTCCGTTTCTTAAGATCTAGTCGCTGGAAAACTTCCTCCGTAACAAACGATGTTTGTGAGCCGGTGTCAAGCAAGGCTCTACAATACTGCCAATTGCCATTTCGTCCTTGAACATTTCTATATGTCGTTCTATACGTATAGACAATTTATGTTTTGATTTACAGTGGTAAGGTTTTTACGTAATCCTCACGCTGCTGAAAGGCATGAAATTCTGTGAATTCGTCTAGTTTGTAGCCTTTCCACAGAATAATGCGTAAACTACTGCTGGTGCCGTGTGCATATACTTTGATTTCTGAATAATTCCTTAGAAGACTAATGTTTAACGTTTTCAGCTTTCACACCTTGCAATGAATCCATTCGCTTATTTAACACGGCTAATAATTTGTCCTAAATTGAAAATTCCAAATCGCGTGTTTCTAATTTCCACATTTGTCTTGACTATGGATCCATTTTTTGTGTGGCGGTATAAATAAGCCAAGTGCTTGTAGACCTAAGACCTTGTATCATCTAATCGAGCAATGGACTGTGGACGCTTGCGTAATTTGTTTTTTTTTTATGTTTTAATCTATGCAATCTGTTCTGGTACCGAAGCACTCCCAACTCTTTCGCGGTTCGCTTTTCACGTCCTACTTTACGCATTGCTTGCCAAATCGAGGACGTACCGCTATAGCTCCGATTTTATCACCATCTGCACATTGGTCGGCCCATGAGTTTTGCACTCCGACAGGAGGTCATAGTTGTGTTCCATTTCAACACAGATCGTAAGCTGTTCATGAAATTTACCTTTTGCATCCTGCCCCTATCGGGATTCGAACCCGGTACCTCCCGATCCAAACGCATAAGCTTAAACCACTGTGCCGTTTGGTCGGTTTATTCGGGGTTGAACGAAAAAATGATCCACAAACGAATTCACAATGTAATGTTTTTTGTCACATCTCTTACAGAGTTTTTGAAAAGCTTCTATATAGTTAGTGTCTTTTATTTGAAAACGCCAAACAAGAGCAAGTGCCTCGCCTCTTAAAAGTGCCTTTAATTATTGAAATTTTTGTGCGGGTGTAAGGGTAGCATTTTCATGAACAGTGGATACCACCATCATTTATTTGATCTGGCTCTATTTAATTTAAGCTTATAACTTGTATTCGTCCCCCAAACCAGCTGATAATTATTATTATTACACTTTATTTTTTAAAACACAAACCTAAAGAATACGGAGGCGTATATAAAGAAATTAAAATCGAATTTCGTTGGAAAAATTCCTAATCAAAAATGCTAGGTCTAACAAAAAATAATATAAAACGAACCTTATATATACATAATGATTATACCAAGCCTATATATATATAGAAACTTTAGTTTTGGAAAGCAATTAAAAGACCATCTGTATATATAATAAAATAATTTAAGTAGGAAAACCAACAACAACATTTAACCTAAAAAATAAAATAAAAACTCATTGAATAATTATGATACTTTCTCCACACTCATTTTTCCTGACTCGAACAGCGAACGGCGCACAAAGTAGAAAATAAAACAGGAAATTTTCCGAAAATAAATCAAAATTATCAATTTCTGTTGAGTCACTCGGTTCCGGAATACCAAAAAATCAAAAATCATACTTATTTTCTCAATTAACAAAAATAAAAAAAAAATAATGAAAATATAAAGAAAATGATTCCGTCTTTTCCACGTCTTATATTATAGATCAAGATACTCATCGTCGTTACATACAGAAGAAATAAAAGCACCGGCAACAAAAGAAATTCTTATAAAGGGGTTAAAGTGAGTTTTCCTTTATTCATTTTATTCATTTTTTTTAAAGGGAAGCAAAAAGGTTATCATAATAGTAATTATAATTATTATAAAGATTTTCTTCATTTTCCCAATATAATAATAATATGGAATAGTCATAATTATATTGTTTTCACTAATACGTAAGGAACGAGCACCACCATCGTAACATAATAGTGATTAAAATAGCGGAAATTCTTTCATAATGAAAATGAAAAACAAAAGAAAAATGAAAAATTTGATTAGAATATAAAGTGAAATAGTATGTAAGTCAAATATCTATGAACCCGTGGGGATGGAGGTGGGGGGTACTTCCAATGATACCTACCCTAAATTTGCGAAGCTTTAAGGTTACCAGTAATACGTGACTCTATTGCTTTGGGAAATAAACAATTTGAGGTGATAAAACTACTGATAAAAACGTCGACTATGATAAACAGTCGACAATGTAGACAACGTCAACAACCTAGCTAAGAAATTACGTTAACTCTAAAGATTTTCATTTTTTTTGTTACGTTATTTAGTCGGTATATTTATATTTTGATATTGAAACATGATTAGTTCGTTTAGCAACCTTAGTATAATTCGTTAGTACCGACTCTTACATGGTCAACCTTGACAACATCTTGATGACAAACATCAGCATGATTAACAAACGTGAAATTCCAATACGAACAAAAATTTTAATTTAGCACCCATCTCCATCATCCAGTTCGGCCTCATCCATAATGTATCTGCGGTTCATATATAATTGGCCCACTGGGCATGGCACTTTGAATTCTTAGTTATGATTTACAAACGAATATTTTTTTTATGTTATGCGGCTATGTTTAATTAAAATTTGTAGTTAGCCTGAAATTAACGTTCAAATTTCATTCTATGTGTGCACCACGCTGATCTTTTTGTTTAAATGTTCGACTAACTAAATTGATGGTTGGCTCATACCAGCCGTTTAAAGTTGACACAAAACAAAGCGTGCCTGAGTGTTAATTAAAATTCGCTAAATAAATTAAGATTAATAAATCACCAAAACATTTCTAATTGGAGCACTAAAATTGTAACTTTGAGACTTTGGACTTTGCACTAAAATTGTAACTGCAATAAAATGACAATTTAGTGTGTGTTCCAATTGGTTTAAATGCCGCATAAAAAGTTAAAAAAGTAATAAAAAAAGCGTGGTATTTTTCTTTAACTTTTAAACTTTTTATCTGTTAACAAATTTATTAAAATTTTGGCAATAACATGGTTGCTTATTTTATGTGTAATTATGAACGTATAAAGCAAATTTAAATTATGTAAATATGTAAAATGAATACTAAGTAAATGTATATTAGTTAATTATGGTCAGTTTACACCTAAATCATTACACGATTTTTCTCAAAATTGGTACATAACAAATTTCTGTTTACAAACAAATATTTTTGTCAGCCAAATGTTTTTCCACATAAAAAATGTATTAGCTCTTGAAGCAGATAAAAAGTTTGACATTTTTATTCACCTCAATTTTTAACTTTTTATGCGGTGTTTAAACCAATTGAAAAACACACTTAGTTAGGAGTTCTAAAAAGCAACAAACACGTCTACACAATTGTCATCTATTTAATTATTCGTGACTTGTATTGAATTAGATCGAAATTACAAAATTCAAAACTAAATTATTAAATAAAAAATTAACAATGCAACTGTGACTACAAATCGAAATTTTCTGTGACAATCACTTTGGACGGCAGTCCAAACGAGTGACGAAAGCACATACTGTGCTGGAAGTCGAACTCGTATATATACAGCTAGTTTCGAACGTTTTCCCTTTGAGACCGCCAGGTTCCTGTTATATATCATTGGAAAGATCTTGAAAAGTGGACCCAAATATTGTATAAAGCATGAATTTCTACCAACATTGAGTGGAGATATGACCTTCCGAAAATTGCCCCAAAAAATCAGTTTTTCGGCTATAACTGCCCCAAAAAGTAAGTATTTTTTAACTAGCAAATTATGATTGTAGACGTCAATACCAATTCAACGACACCTCAAACGTGTAAAACGGATGGTTTTAACTAAAGTTATGACATTTTTAAATATTTCTATGACGTCACCAAATAATCTTGCTTTGGATACATACATATATGTTTGTTTGTACTTTTTTCATTTTCATCTCATACTTTCAGGGTTTGTAGTACTTGAAAAACTAAGCAACTTTTGTTGTACAACTTTTTGATTTGACCGCCATGTTGGCCGCGGCCGGCCTCTGAACGGTCATTTGTGGCCATTTTGGCCACGCCAACTGCGCTGAACCTATTTGACATACCCCGAATATATGCATATCGTTTGAAAGGTATTGGCGCCAGCTATACCAAATCGGCCGGCCAATAAATGCCAAATCGGCCGGCCACATTCATTGGTTCATATTTTCAGGATTATTAGCCACAAACCTGATCTACAATATGACATTAACCGTTTGTCCCAGAAGACTCGTATATTTTAGATATTGACCTCCATAACTTAAAAGCCACCCTAATTTTTTACAAAATTTTATTTTTTGGCTCAAATGCACCCTAATATCGGCCCGTTACGGTTCATAATGATAGTGAATCAACGTATTATAATAAAACAAATATAAATACATTATATTATTATCATTGCTAAGAGAATTTTTACCAGTGGCCGTTTTTCATAACAAAAAAATGGAAAAACTGACAAATTGATTTGATCGAAAAAAGCACCAAAAACATTGAACATTTGACAGTCTCCTTGCATAAAATCGATATTTTTTATCATTATGATGATTTCTTTGAAAAATAGATCTTATCTCTCCTCCCATCGCATGAAGATGGAATATCAGCGAGAGGCTAGCTACCATTAACTTTTGTTTCCAACTAACACACTAAAATATTTATATTTTATTGTATTGTTTAAGGAATCAAAAATGAATGGTAGCCGCATACAGTTAGTGACAAAACAGAAAGAAACATGCAAAAAAAAATTGTTGAATTATTCAATCGAATTTCTACCAAAAACACATGCATCTGGTCTAAATTTTTATAACTCTGTAACATACACTAAAAACTAAACTACAAATGTTCAGCCGATACCCTACGAGAACCAGGTGTGTAATAAGATCACACCCGGCATGACCTGTCTGTGGCATGTGCGGTAAAGGATTCTGTAAAAGACTACAAAATGAAGATTGCAAAATTGCTTGCAAAATAAAGAAATAAAATCGTGTACCACACAGCAGAAACAGTAATGATGAGACTAATGATGAGACCTGACCCTACTTTTCAACATAAAAAAGATAATATAATTCTTTACTATTTCGAGGCCTAGAGCATGGTGAGATGACGCCATCATCTGCTCACTTTCCAAATATAAATCGTATTGAACCATTCCGCCATGCTACACTGTTTTCTGGATTCAAACTATTGCGCAATAGATTTTAATTTTTAATTTTAAACCCTTATTTTAAATTAAATCATTAAAGTTTTTTGTCTTGTTTTATTCTGTTCTCTCGAAAATAAAATTTAAACAAAATTCTACATCTCAAAAATGTCCGTAAATTTTTTTATTTTCATTTCAATTTTTTTCATTTCGGATTCACGGTCAAAATTTTTACGTCGCAGCTGCGTAATAAAATTTTTGTCCGTGAATCCGAAATGAAAAAAATTGAAATGAAAATAAAAAAATTTAAGGACATTTTTGAGATGTAGATTTTTGTTTAAATTTTATTTTCGAGAGAACAGAATAAAACAAGACAAAAAAATTTAATGATTTAATTTAAAATAAGGGTTTAAAATTAAAAATTAAAATCTATTGCGCAATAGTTTGAATCCAGAAACCAAAATTGTGTGTAGCATAGCTGATTCGTCAATAGGAACAATTTCGTTCTATTGTTTTTCTATTTTTTATTGAAACAGTTTCGTTCTATTATTTTACGTTCTATTGTGCCTCATACACAGATGCAGGCCACTGGAGTGACGAATATCGAATATCGAGAGAAGAAGAACGAATCATGCACACTCCGTAACACACAGCCGACAGCTATGTGAGAGTATGCGTAATTCGTTCTTCGCGAAACGAACAAAAATTAAGCCCTGAACAAAGTCTGAAACGCAGATACCAATATTCAACAAACTACAGAAGATTGTATTGGTTACACTAACAACCCCATGTTAATTTTTTTCTTTCGCACCACTACTTATTAATCTAGTGCGCACTTACGATTTACACATATATTCTAATACAACTATCTATAGTGTAGTTTTTTCTGTATTTGTTGCATTAAAATGGCTTTATATTGTTGTTGGTTTTTGTCATTTCAATGCCGTGTGCTATCGTGTGTGTGTGAACTCAAAGTCGAAGTCAAAACGACTGACAACAATAAAACGAATCGCAATTCAATTCATTTTCAATTTGCCATGCCAAAATCGTTGATATAAAAAAAAAACCTTTTAACGAGGTAAATGTTCGAGTGGCGAAAGCCGAATTCAATTCACAAAATTTCTGATATCAAAGTGGTGGCGAAAAAAAACAATTGTATTCGATTTGTCAACGATTTTTCGGAATGTTAGTGCATTCGGCGCGTTTGTTTACATTTTTCTTTCTAGCTGTCAAAAACAACAACTTGTCAACGATTTTTCGGAATGTTAAACAACAACGCGCTGAATGCATTAACATTCCGAAAACTCGTTGACAAATCGAATACAATTGTTTTTTTTTCGCCACCAATTTGATATCAGAAATTTTGTGAATTGAATTCGGCTTTCGCCACTTGAACATTTACCTCGTTAAGAGGTTTTTTATTTGATTTATTAATCTAATAAGATCCAATATCCAATAAAGCTATCAAAGAATTGTTGGAACCTGTTCGGCCAATGTGTTGCAGAGCCCCATTGCTGTTTTCTTCCCCTTCTCGACGCTGTCGTCCTTTAACAATTTCTCCATCCTCAGCTGGGCAATAAAAATCATTTATTTTTTTTATCTAATTGTGTAAAGAAACAGTCGCGTTAACAAGTTTTAGCAGGTTTTCCCACGTGAATGATCTTCCCTTCGATTAATGCTTTCCCAATAGCAGTATTTTTAAAAACACCGCTATTGCTGCATCTCAAAGATGTTCCGATGTCTACAACTAAAAAATTATAATTCGCATCACAGAGTGCCATTAATATAACGCTGAAAAGCCTAAATTTAAGAGCAAATTAACTTTAGTAGAACAAAACGCAATAAAAAAATTAGCTGAACTGTGCAATGTTTTCCTTCGAGAGCTCCAATGCAGTTTGCGAAATTCCACTTAGTACGAAATTCCCGTGAATGGATCCCAAGTGAGTGCCATATTGCGTCATGAGTTTCCGCAATAATGCAGCTTGCAGATGCTTTAGACACTCGGTCATCATACGCAAGTGATTTCATCATATCGCCACTGGCTAGGTATCTACAAAAATGGTTAGAATTTTAAAATGTTTCAATTATTTATTTGCTCGCATCTTCACCTCAAGGTTGAAGTATATGATATAGGCTCTCGAGTTCAATATAATTTCTCAAACCTGTCGCGGATTTTACTCAGCAATTCATCAAACAGATCCACCGACATTCGATGATAAATAAAAAAAATTGTGCGTTTCATGAAGCCTCATTTCTACCACCAAATTATTATAATGGCCTGGTTCATTACGCTTTAAAAACTTTTAATTTTTTTTTTAAATTTCTGATTGTTTTGTCACATTTTTTTGTAGCGACACAGCACAATAAATATATACCACAAAAAATATTTAATTAATGTGCGTGGCGGCATCCGTCGCAAATGTAAATTGTTGTCAAGAAAGCGACACGTTTATTTCAACCTTTTATGCGTCACACGACGTATGTAAAGCCACCTTTACTTCTATTTATTCTAATATTTTCGATTATTTTTGTATTTGTTCAAATATTTTCAATTTTTTTTAAACAGATGGAAATTCTTTCGTTATTCATCATCTCGTAAACTACTATTCTCGTACCAATTTTATTAGTTTCTAAAATCGGTATTTATGCCCTTGGCTAAATTGGAGATTATGCTATAAGATTCAGCTTATTGTCAGATATTAACCAAACTTGAAAAATTCGGAAACGCTTCGATAGACGTTGCTTCAAAATTTCGTTGACACAAAATATTTAACAACAGTTCCTATCTTTTGTAACTGAGGACATCAGAAATGGAAACTAAAAATCCTATTTCATACAATTAGATTACATTGGACGAGCTCAAACAGCCTTGAAGAATGTTTTTGAGGGAAAGAATGTTTTTGAGTATCCAGAAATCAATTTTGACGTGTACTGATTTGAGAAAAATCGCGTTAGATATCCAACGAAAGGGGTCAAGTTACATTAATTCTAATCGACCCACACTATTATAGTTAAAATTTGTGACGGAATTTTTGAGTGACAGAAATCAATTGCGAAGAGTTCATATTCCGATAAAATTCATTTAAGGGGTCGTACGGTGAAGGCCGCGTTCGTTTTATGAGTGTTTTTTTGATTCCAGTGAGTTTGATAAAAATTGTTGAGAAGTAGTGGGTCGTTCTGCGTAGAGCCGTTAATAAGAACCACGCTCCGGGATACTTCATTATAATACGCGATGTAACACCATGCTAATGCATATTGTGCCGCTCTCTATTTTCTCTATGTCTTATTATCTTTTATATTATGTAAAGTTTTTTAGGATTAAGCACAAACTCCACGAATTTGAAAAACACGTGAAATATAATATTTCCTAAATGTGTACAAATTTTTATTTTTGTAGTTTAAAGAAACAATTATTAAATACTTCACAATAAAGATGATCCCAGAACAAACTGGAAATTTTTCCCAAATTAGTATTGATCGCCCGCCATTGAGTCCTGGTAAAAAAAATATTAAATCTAAAGAGTATTTTAATTTATTTGCGAACATGGTGACGTTTATTGGTTTTTGGGTAATTTTTTGCAAACAGATGCCAACTATTTTCCAAGCTTGGTTAACATCGGATAATAAGCTAAATCCATCTAGCAACAAAAAAAAATTTAGTAACTAAACAGATTAGTTCGAGCATAAAAATTTACGATATGATGAATAGCGAAAGAATTCCCATCTGCACTTTTAAAACAATTTTGAAAATATTTGAACAAATGTAAAAATAATCCAAAATATTAGATTAAATAAAAGTAGGGGAAAAAAATAAATACAAACAGACCATGTTCAAACAAAATAAGCAAATTTTTTTAAATTCGTTGTATCTTTTTAGGTACAGTACTTTGTAGGTAAATAAAAATTTCGGTATATAAACTCGCCAAAATTCATAAGTAAATCATTCAGTTCATATCAAGCAATAAGTTTGTAAGTGAAAAAAACCAAGTTACAATGAAATTCGCTGTTTTAATAGTTCTTCTCGTTGGAGTTGCCGCTGTAAGTATACCGATACACTATATATAAAATACAATTAGATTTTTTTATAATATTGCACTTATTTTAGGTCTACGGTGCCCCTGCCCCCGGTCTTATTGGGGATGTTACTGGCTTTGCATTACCGATCTAATCTTGCCGAATAATTGAAATGTACAATGTAATGTAGTTCAACATGCATCATTAATTGTTCTTTAAAAATATAACCTAATCGTATTTGAAATAGTATTTGTTCTATTTTGAAATGAATAAAATTTAATAAATATCATTAGGCATGCAAGTATAGAAACTTTGGTTTTTTTGGTCAAATTTTCAAAAAATATTATTGTTACAAAGGTTAATCATCGAAATATTCGCCATTATACTATCTATGGTCTTTTGCCATTTATGAGGTAGATGATGAACGCCATCGCGATAGAAACTTGCTGGCTTCGAAACACAATAGTCATTGAGCCATTTTTGCGCATTTTCAAATCTACAAAATTTTTAAGAAAAATCAACATTTCCGGTTAAATATTGGAAAACTGATACTGACCGATATTGTTGCAAATTTGATGAATTGGTTAGTTCATGGTAGTTTTTCTCAAAAATAATATACTTTTTATAATGATTGATCCGATCCCGTAGCACACACCCACCTTTGATTTTTACTATGCCTGTTCCTTGAAGGTTATACGATTTGCTTTCATGACTGCATATCGATTGTTGTTTCATTGTGAATGGCATATACCCACTGATTGTTGGCATTAAGTTTTATCCAGTGATTTGATGCATTTACGGTTCCGATAGAACATAATTCCTCAAGATTCATCTTCCGTTGTAGGATTACTACCTCGCACTGAGCTTGGCTGCTCATGATGTTATATATTGGCGATATTTCACACAAAAATCTTCTTCCTTGAAATGATTGACAATTTTTTACTTGCTCTCTAGTAATTAATGCGAGCTGTTCCCGGTGAGCATCTATTACTAAATCCTCTGCTTTGGTGTCGATGTCAGATTGCGAATTCCTGTGTTCGATATTAGGCACTGGAAAAACGGCTAACAGTGTGTACTCCCGCGATAATGATAATGAAATGGTGAGTTCTACTATAATGTTTCTTGGAGTTACTCTACTGCATATCTTTATGCTATGATATATGTGAAGAAGATCCGGAACGCGATGCCCAGGTATGGTGTTTGTTGATCGTATACGTCTTTTAATAATTTCCAGCTCTTGATCCAATTGAGCCGGGGAGAGTAATGAAGGATGCAAAATGTTCTTGTGTACATTATGGATTACATCAAGTAAGGCTTGTTGCGTGTCCTCCAAAATTTTCAAAATTAATTTGCTTTTCCCGTATGAAGTACTCGTTCAATTGTTCTAGTTCAGCATTTAGCATTCCATGATCATTTATCAGTTTGTTTAATGATTTCATGGTAAGAATTGAGTTGTGCTTTATTAGCTTGACTGTGTTGTCTATTATTGTGGTATGATTCCTTATCAGTGCCTCTAATTGGTGCTGATAATTGTTTATGGCTTCAAATTGATTTTCATATTCTCTTGCTTCATGCTCTGTAAGAATCCCAAACATTTCGCCTAACACAACGCCTATTGTGTCATCTAAACCTCGTTTTGGTCTATGCACTTCCTTGTTGCTCGCTAATAATAATTCATTATCTGCCTCCAAATTGTTGAACTGCCATTGAATTTGTTGAAGAATTAATTCACAATTTATTTGAACAACGTCTATGCATGACTTCTTCAGTTGACTTTGCGCGGTCTTGAATTCTACAATTTCCTTCCAGTAATTACTCATATTATAATAGATTGTTAGTGACCATTTCATGGCTACCACCTCGAGTCCTATTGTACCTATTGATTCAAAGTGTATGTCTCTAGAATGGTTGAATGGAGTAATGTCTATGTTGGCCTGAGCGAGTCCCAAAATGCAACACATGGACAATGTCGCAAGCATCAGATGTTTCAATTTGCTCTGGTGTTTCATCTGTCGATGAGGTTGCTGGCGCAAATGAATATTTGCGACTCGTTCTCGAGATAAAATTCCGTTACATCAGTGGTAATTTTTGTTCTGCAAGCTATTCTTGGATACTCGTAATAGCTAACGTAAAACAAGGGTTGGTTTCACTATCTGTTCTTAAGAATATCTTTTGGTAATTTACGGTTCGTCGGTTGTTTCTTAGTTGAGGTTCTTAAAAGTGGTTTATTATTATAATAAAAATACTTTTACATATTATAGCACTAACTGATGAACTATGTGTTGGATAGAGGAACTCATTTTAATAACTTTTAATTATGACTGATGAACATATCATTTAATATAGAAAACCGATTATGATCTAAAAGATTATAAATTAATTTTGCAAAAAAAACGGCCCAGAAAAGTTTTCCAAAATTGAATAACCATTTTTGACAAAAAAACTAGTTTTAAACAAAAATTTGGCCCTCACACAGCCCAGACGGATTTTGATTGGTTGAAATGAAAATTTACACTTAAGATGTTCAATAAATTGGGATCTCCCAGTAATTTTTACCCGAAACCGGTCCAATGGAAGTGGCAGCGGATTTCCGTTTTTTGTAAATATTTGTTTTGAATAGCAAACAAGATAACTCTGAAATAAATACAAAAAATTAGGGATGCGATGGAAGATCGTAAATCAAAAAAAACTTAATATAGTTAGCACCTATACTTTATGTTACCATTATAGAGATAATCAAGGTTCTACTGTAAAATTAGTCACTTTGAATTTCACCCATAACTAAAAAACTAGCACTGACATAAAGGTTTTCAAATAAAGGTTTTCTTATCGTAAATTAATTAGTTCTTCATCTTTTGTTTTTTCAACTAATTTAAGTTTTATGTTACTGATCAGTTACATATTTTCCACACCCAAGCTTAAATAGTTTTATACGTAAAATGTAAGAAAAACAAGAAAAACTGTATTTTGCCAATACACTAAAATTAAGTTGGAACAATAATGAAATAATCTGTGTTAAAGTGAACCTTGTTGTGCTGATCATTTTGTAGCAACTCGGAATCGTATTTTTTTATTATTTTTAATAATGTTCAGCAAATTCTAAAAAGGCAGCTCTGCATATTGTTTGCGGACTTGCTGGTGGAAATTTTGTACAAGCATGCCACATTTATAACGACAGGGGTTCCTACTCTATAGAGGAACTAGTTCTCAATAAAATAGCAGAACAATCCAAGACGTTCGTCATAAATTCTTTACACTTTTGAGGGAAGAACAATTATACCTCTATCGTATTTAACGTGTATACTCATGTTCTACTGCCACATGATTTCCCAAAATGTTTAAAATTTGCCAATGGATTCGAAGAAAGTTTTTAAAATTCCCGAAATGTATCATCAAGAATTTTCACAATGCTCATATTTGGTGAAGTAAAAAGTCACATGAAATAGAGAAAAATAATTTGCAACATAAATTTTTGCTAAATGTGTGGTTGGGTATCATCGATAATTCTGTAATTGGTATCGTATTCCTGCGCGACTTGATAGTGTATCATATAGAAGTTTTCTTAAAGATGATCTGCCTATAACTTGCAAGATGATTGATTGATTGATTTATTGGACTGTAAGACCAAGTACTTGACAAGTGCCCCAGATAATGCTGAGCCGATTCGTACATCCTGTTTACACATAACAATAGGAAGGATAGGTATCGTACAGCAAACGTACAGCACAAGACAATTCTTCTTTAAAGGAGAAGGCTTTAAACATTTATGAGAAACTGAAACAACTGGAACCATCAACATGACCCCAACTAGACCAAAAACAAATATATTGCAAATAACGAATGGTTATAAGGCTTTTTACGAAGACATTTCATTATTAAAAATTTTAATTAAATGTGAAACCGCATCGGCGGATACTGCAGCTACTACAGAGTATCATTCTACCAAAATAATTGAAGACGGTGAATATACATCTGAACAAATTTTTAGCACTGAGAAAACCGACCTTTTCTGGAAGAAAACGTCAAGCAGAAGATTTGTGTGCTGAGGGGGGCGAGAGTGGAAAGTGCTAGTGGCTTCAAAGTGGCAAAAGATCGCATTATGTTTTTTCTTTGCAGCAATGTCTCAAAAATAATATTTTAAAACATATCACAGTTAACCGGAGTGATCAACCACGAGCATTTAAAGGTGTCAATGTAAAGGATTTTCTAGTTCATTGGATGCCAAATAAGAAAGCCTGGATTACGGAGCCAGTATTCAATGAGTGGTTCGACAAATATTTTATTTCTGAGGTCACAGGATAAAGGCATACCTTTTAAATGTAGAAGCCTTCTTCTTGTCACCTAATACAGTTTCTCTTCTGCAGCCACTCGACTAAGGAATAATTGCAACTTTCAAAGTATATTATGTAAGACGATCATTTAAAAATATTTAAATAAAATGGATGAGGATGAATCGCTAACTGTTGTTGATGTGTGGAAAAAAAATGTTTCAATCCTGGACTGTATAAAACATGCAGTTTTGACCGTGTCTGAAATAAGGCCATCTACTTTGAATGCTTTCTGGAAGAACGTTTGTCCCGATTAAATTAAAATTGTAGACACTGATCCATCACATGTGGCCGATGAGGTGTACACGGAAATAATCAACTTAACACAAGCAGTTGGTGTGAGCGATTTTGCAAGCTCACTATTGACCGCATATAAACGAAGTAATTGCCGACAGAGTGCTAAATGATGAAGTATACCAGCGACGAGGATGAACCAATAACTTTATCTGCCAGTTTAATTCTTGAAGGTCTCTATAGTTGGTAAATAAATTAGGAAATCATTTAATGCTGAATGATCCAATGACTGAAAGATCCGCCAATTTTAAATCGGATTTAAATTTTTGTATGGGTCGCTACAAAATTTTTATAAAGAACTATCAAAAACCTGTACACAGCGAAATATTACAGAATTTGGTGAAAAGATAAATCTATCTGCTACGAGTAAAATTGTGCCTGAAAATTTCTCTGATTTACGAAAAAGTGAACTGCCACAGAACACAAATGATACTTAACAAACCATTTCCCACGAAGACAGGAACCGCACAACAATTCGGCACAAACGAAGCGTGTGCTATCCGAAAAAGAATCGAATTAAAATGAAATAAAAATTAAATCTCTCCTGAAGTCGTGCTATTATCAAAACTATGTATGCATACAGTATGTTCTCGACTTACGTGATTAATTCGCTTTGGAGGTTTTCGCGTAAATCGAAAAATCGCGTAAGTCGAACAAACCTTAAATTTGAGAAATTTCTTGTTAGTTTTAAAGGATAGGTGAAAATAGAATAGACCTACATATTCTTTTTCCGCCTGCCATCACAATTATGTGGGTGACGAAAGAGAATCATGTCAAAAATGTATTTTTGTATGTAATTTGGACATTGGAAATTTGGTTTCGAACTAATGAAACATTGAATTTATTGTATTTAAAAATTTCGGTCGTCTCATCAGACTGCAGTGACCAAACTACAAAAATTTTGAAAATACTTTTAACTAATCAAAGTATAATCATAATGCCTTAGCAAATTTTGATGATTTGCTACGCAATTCCTAACCCCTTCGTAACCTGGAATTTTAGGCTCAAAACAGAACAAGAGCGAAGACATCGAGCGAAATCGCTTGTCATATTACACAACACGGAAAACATGTAATACAAACACAACCATTGACGCAGGCGACGACGATTTATTCGTTGAAATAAATTTAGAGTCTACTTCTATTTTTTACGCCGGCGAAACAATGCTGCCAACTGTTTTTATATATATATATAAGTTGGTAACGCCCCAACGTCATATGCCAAAAACATAAAACATAAACAATTTTTATAATTTTAAAATTATTATTATCCGAGTATGTTAACTTTTAGAATCGATTTTGACATAAATAAAATATGTCGTTGTTATTTCATTTGTGGTGGCTTTTTATAGCCATACGCTGGCGCTCTTGTTCTGTTAGCTACAGCGATATCGCTGCTATATTTTTTATTTATTCGTCTACGCTCGTCGTTGTCGCTCTTGTTCTGTTTCGAGCTTTATTGTATTTAACACATACACGCGATTGTTATATGAAATTTTGGGTTATTCTCAAATTTTCATATATAAATCACATGTAAGCGTTAAATACAATAAAATTCGAGGTTACGATGGGGTTTGTGATTATACTTTGATTAGTTCAAAGTATTTTCAAAATTTTTGTAGTTTGATCATTGCAGTCGTCTGATGAGACGGCCGAATTTTTTTAATACAAAAAATTCAATGTTCATTAGTTCGAAACCAAGGTGTATATAGATATAATGGCATGACATTCCCGTATTTAATATTCGTCTTTTTTGCGCATATACGTGCATTCACATGGTAAATTTATTTTATGGTATAAGAATTAACAGAGAAATTTTGTTGCAGATCTTATTAATTTTGAAGAACAAAAATCTTTCATAGTTTTAGGGGTATATCCTCTATCCGGTCGCAAGTTAATTATTTGCGATTAGAAATATTTATTTACTGAAGTAGTCTTTGCTTTGGTGGCCTTAATCCATTAAATCTGGAATCTGGCTGGAATTGCGATTGTTAAGCAGAAATGCATAAAAAGATTGCGACCTCGGAAAAGGCGTAGCAGTCTTTTCGTCGATTTCTACTTCAGAATCGCAAAACAAATTTAAATTTAAAAAAAATGTGATGATTGGCATGGCAAAATAAATCTAGTAACCATATTTCTGATCGCAAATAATTAACTTGCGACCGGATAGAGGATATATCCCTTAATTTATTGTTTTATTTAGTTTCCTTTTTCCTGAATTGACATTTTGAATTAAATTGCAATTTAATATACGAATTTTAAAAAACATTTTACAGCGAAAAAATATTTGTTTTATTTCGTCTTCCAAATCAAATTTAGCCGAAAAAGAAATTAATGTTTTAATATAATTTCTCCCACTTTCAGATATGTATAGAACTATATTAGCTGAATACTTCTTCTAATTGCTGTATTTTTTGCATAAAATTTAAATTTGGTTTACTTAACAAGCCTTCACTTATTTGATCTGTCCATGTGAAATTGCCACTAGGCTCTAATTCACAGTATTTTTCAATTATAGTAGGAGTTTTTACTTTAGTCGATGTATAATATTCGTATTCTAAATCAGTCAAGCCGTGCGTTGACTCAGCGGATATTATTAAACTATCTTCTGAGAGGTCTGCCAATAAATTCGATGTAAAAACGTTTTCAGTTAATTCTTCCGGCTCTTCTAAGTACTCGGCTTTATTAGTAGATTGCCTAAGTGACTCATCTAGCCCCATTTCAACAAGGCTAGTATTGTCATACTCCACGTTGGATGAATTTGAGACGATGCTTTCATTTTTTCCAAACATAAAGCTTCGAAGGCGATATTTAAATTGCAATGCGGTCGGATGATCATACAGACTAACTTTAGATCTCAGAACCTCAAAAAGCATTTCTAGTGGGTCCTGCCTTAATCGGCAAGTTAATAAACATTTAATTTCATATTCGTTTTGTAGGCCATTGAACAATAATTTTAATGCATTAAAGCTACCTATTATTCCTTTTTGAAACGGTAACATTGATTTATTTTTACCAACTCGCATGTTTTTGACTAAATGTTCCCCATATCATTTAATACCGTATCATGTTCATTTCTTGCCAAACCAAAATCTGCCATTCTTGGACGAGAATCAATTCGAGGTACCTTAGAATTAAAAAGATCAAACCAGTCTTTCACCAAATAAAAAATATATATAGCTAAGTACATAATAATATAAGAATGTATTTTATAATTTAAATTTACTTCTTTCAGAACAATTGCCAATTCATTCCAGTTTTCAGATCTTGCTATACCCAAACAACCCATTCTGTTTAATACTGATGAGTTAGTGTGAGAAAATAATTGAGTTGCTAATTTCATTTTTTGTCGTTTACCGCACTTAACGTTCAAATGAGTATCTGTTAATCGGCTATCAATTTTAAAGTCTAATTTAGATTGATGCTTTAATAACTCTACCAGAGGACCTTTCGTTAAAAACTTGTCGTTGAGTAAAATACCAGAATCTAAAAAATGATTAGGCAACAGTTTAATTAAATGTGGGGTGTCACTAAATATATTAATTTTCTTCTGGTCATTGCAAGGGTTCACAAAGTATATTTTTTTTTGTTTTCCGTTCCCCCATTTCATAATCCCTTTTTGCACCCTCCTAAATTAGTAACTATACCCACAACATGATAATCAATAGAATTCAGCTTTTTAATAATTTAAGTTATTTTACTATCAAAACCGTAGTAATCAGGTTGCTTCCAGTTTTCGAAAATTCCACGAGCCATCATCACTTGTACATAATTTGCAGGGGGCAGTAACGTATCACTTTTTTGATCATATTCGTAGGATTTCTGTATTTTTATCTCGTCTGCCATTAATACGCAAACTCTTTGGTATCAATTTTATATCAATTCTCCCCGCCCATATTCTGAGAGGTGATACGGCTGGAAATGGATTTATTATTTTTTCAATAACATACGGTACGCCTTTGGGCCACTAGCATATATAGCAATGGCTTGTGGGATGTCATTAACTTCCCATTTTATTCGTTTGCCTTTCTGTATTTCGGATTTTTTTTCGTTGGCAATGAGTAAATATTTCTTTTACAAATTCAAATTAAAAAGAATATTATAATTAAAGAGAGAGAAAGAGAGAGAGAGAGAGAGAGAGAGAGAGGGAGAGAGAGAGAGAGACAGGATGCGACAGGATGCGACAGGATACTAATGTAATACCATTACTTTTTATATACCTAGGTTCGAAACCAAACTTCCAAAGTCTTGGTAATCTCATCTTCATTAAAAACACTATCTGGCTATTATCCAGAATTACCATACCAAAAATTTCATACTTAATATGTTACTGTTTTAAATTACAACCTGTCATTTTTTATATACACATTTGTGCGTGGTGGAATTATATTGAAGAAAAAAAATTCTGGCTTAAAAATGGATATACAAATATTTAATAAAACATTATTATTTATATTATTTCTAGAAATTATCATTAATTCAGATATGTACAATCATTTCAGCGTACATAGGCACATTAAAATATATACGTGAAAACTACTTATTAAAGAACTGGTGCAATGTTGTTTGCCTTGTATCTCCTTTCATTTCTTCGAAATTATAGTATAACATGCAAAAGCATCATTTACTTTTTTGAAATTTTCGCAAATCGTTCTGGATCAAGATGCTGAGCCTCGAAACTTTTTTGTTGAGGTAGCTAACCCATTCTCTTTCTCCCACTTTCACTATCACATAATAACGTGTGTGAACAAATGAAAGAACGTAGAATTAAAGCGCAGAAAAAAAATAAAAAAACATACTCATTTCAACAACAAAAAATACTCAAAATCTTATTATTTTTTTCAAATCATGTAAGTAAGTACGAAATGACATAAGTCGAATTCGCGTAAGTCGAGGACTCTCTGTATTGTATACGAATTGTTGTATGAAATATAATTGTATGAAATATGAACATCGACCCAATGAAAAATAAATTTGTTTTTTTTTGGTAAATTTATTAATCTAATAAGATCCAATATCCAATAAAGCTGTCGAAGAATTGTTGGAACCTGTTTGGCCAATGCGTTGCAGAGCTCCATTGCTGTTTTCTCCCCTTTCTCGACGCCATCGGTCCTTTAACAATTTTTCTATTCTCACTTTCAACGTCTGGTTATACAGCTGGGCAATAAAAAACATTATTTTTTAAATCCAATTGTGTAAACAAACAGTCGCCTTAGCAAATTTTAGCACGTTTTGCCGCGTGAATGATGAATGAATTTCTTCCCGGAAATGGCCTCATAATATGCCTAATCAATGGGAAAGTCTCGTCTGTGACAATTACATAAGGAGCACTTATGTTACTATTTGGTAAATTCTGATCAGGAGGAATATTCAAAAATGAGCTGCCTTCGATTAATGCTTTCCCAAAAGCAGTATTTTTAAAAACACCGCTATCGCTGAATCTCCCAGATGTTCTGATGTCTACAACTAAAAATTTATAATTCGCATCATAGAGTGCCATTAGTATAACGCTGTGGGAATTTTTGTAATTGAGGCAACTGTTTCCACTATTATGAAAGGCCTAAAATTAAGACCAAATTAACTTTAGTAGAACAACGCAATAAAAAAATTACCTGAACTGTGCAATGTTTTCCTTCGAGAGCTCCAATGCAGTTTGGGAAATTCCACTTAGTACGAAATCCATGTAAGTGGATCCCAGAGTGCCATTGTACGTCACAAGTTTCGGCAATAATGCAGCGAGCAGATGCTTTAGACACTCGGTAATCATACACAAGTGATTTCATCATGTCGCCACTTGCTAGATATCTACAAAAATGGTTAGGACTTTAAAATTTTTCAATTATTTATTTGCTCGCATCTTCACCTCACG
The DNA here is from genome assembly GCA_932526605.1 of Nephrotoma flavescens. NCBI lineage: Eukaryota > Metazoa > Arthropoda > Insecta > Diptera > Tipulidae > Nephrotoma > Nephrotoma flavescens. The sequence continues at coordinate 246,128,251 of OW052220.1, read as the reverse complement.
GTTAAAGAAGGCGATATGGGCGCTCGAGTTAAATATAATTTCTCAACAATTCATCAAATGGATCCATGATAATTAAAAAATTTGTGCGTTTCATGAAGCCTCATTTCTGCCACCAAATTATTATAATGGTCTGGTTCATTACGCTTTAAAAACTTTTAATTTTCTTTTTAAATTTCTGATTGTTTTGTCACATTTTTTTGTAGCGACACAGCACAATAAATATACACCACAAAAAATATTTAATTAATGTGCGTGGCGGCATCCGTCGCAAATGTAAATTGTTGTCAAGAAAGCGACACGTTTATTTCAACCTTTTATACGTCACACGTTGTATGTAAATCCACCTTTACTTCTATTTATTCTAATATTTTCGATTATTTTTGTATTTGTTCAAAAATTTCATTTTTTTAAACAGATGGAAATTCTTTTGTTATTCATCATCTCGTAAACTACTATTCTCGAACCAATTTTATTAGTTTCTAAAATCGGTATTTATGCCCTTGGCTAAATTGGAGATTATGCTATACGATTCAGCTAATTATCAGATATTAACCAAACTTGAAAAATTAAGAAATGCTTCGATAGACGTTGCTTCAAAATTTCGTTGACAAAAAATATTTAACAACATTTTTTATCTTTTGTAACTGAGGACATCAGAAATGGAAAATAAAAATCATATTTCATACAATTAGATTACATTGGACGAGCTCAAACAGCTTTGAAAAATGTTTTTGAGGGAAAGAATGTTTTTGAGTATCCAGAAATCCATTTTGACGTGTCCTGATTTGAGAAAAATTGCTTTAGATGTCCAACGAAAGGGGTCGAGTTACATTAATTCTAATCGACTCGCACTATTATAGTTAAAATTGGTGAAGGGATTTTTGAGTGACAGAAATCAATTGCGAAGTGTTCATATTCCGATGAAATACATTTAAGGGGTCCTACGGAGGCCGCGTTCGTTTTTTGAGTGTTTTTTTCATTCCGGTGAGTTTGATAGTTAAGAAGTAGTGGGTCCTCCTACGGATACTCATCATGCTCCGGGATACTTCATTATAATACGCGATGTAGCACCCTGCTAATGCATGTTGTGCCGCTTTCTATTTTCTCTATGTCTTATTATCTTTTATATTTCCTTTGATGTAAAGTTTTTTAGGATTAAGTAGAAACTCCATGAATTTGTAAAAATCGTGAAATTTAATGTGTGCTAAATATGCACAAATTTTTTGTTTTTGTAGTTTAAAGAAAAAATTATTACATACTTCACAATAATTAAACATGATCCCAGGTCAAACCGGAAATTTTTCCCAAATTAGTATTGATCGCCCGCCATTGAGTCCTGGTAAAAAATGTATTAAATCTAAAGAATATTTTAATTTATTTGCGAAAATGGTGACGTTTATTGGTTTTTGGGTAATTTGTTGCAAACAGATGTCAACTATTTTCCAAATTTGGTTAACATCGGATAATAAGCTAAATCCATCTAGTATTAAAAACAAATTAGTTCAAGCATAGAAATTTACGATATGATGAATAGCGAAAGAATTTTCATCTGCTCTTTTAAAACAATTTTGAAAATATTTGAACAAATGTAAAAATAATCCAAAATATTAGATTAAATAAAAGTAGGGAAAAAAAATAAATACAAACAGACCATGTTCAAACAAAATAAGCAAATTTTTTTTAAATTCGTTGTATCTTTTTAGGTACAGTACTTTGTAGGTAAATAAAAATTTCGGTATATAAACTCGCAAAAATTCATAAGTAAATCATTCAGTTCCATATCAAGCAATAAGTTTGTAAGTGAAAAAAACCAAGTTACAATGAAATTCGCTGTTTTAATAGTTCTTCTCGTTGGAGTTGCCGCTGTAAGTATACCGATACACTATATAAAATACAATAAGATTTTTTTAAATATTGCACTTATTTTAGGTCTACGGTGCCCCTGCCCCCGGTCTTATTGGGGATGTTACTGGCTTTGCATTTTTACCGTTCTAATCTTGCCGAATAATTGAAATGTACAATGTAATGTAGTTCAACATGCATCATTAATTGTTCTTTAAAAATATAACCTAATCGTATTTGAAATAGTATTTGTTCTATTTTGAAATGAATAAAATTTAATAAATATTATTAGGCATGCAAGTATAGAAACTCGGTTTTTTTTTTGGTCAAATTTTCAAAAAATATTATTGTTACAATGATTAATCATCGAAATATCAGGTAGATGATGAACGCCATCGCGATAGTAACTTCGCTTGAACCGCTCGTCTCTCAAATATGATGACATCGGTCTGAATAAGTGGTAAACAGACGGAGCCAAGTCTAAACTGATACCGACCGATATTGTTGCAAATTTAATGAATTGGTTAGCTCATAGTGGTTTTTCTCAAAAATGATATACTTTTTATAAAGTTTGCAAAAACCAAAAAGCTCCTATGGAAAGCGGTCACTTCCGGTGAAATTAGTTTGCCCAAATATCACTGGATCTCTTGAATTTTGAAAAAGGTTAAGTATTGGGTCAATCCATTCGTGTGCTGTATACATAGCGTCGAGTTTTTCACGAAACGCTGTTTTTCGTCAAAAATTGTTATTCCCGCTTAAATTTTGGAATTCTAATGTGGACCGATATTGTTATAAATTTTCTTATTGTTTCCTTTCTCGTTTGTTTGTTTGTTTGTTTCTCAGTTTTTTTCGGTCAGATATTTCTATCCATATGACCTAAATTTCATTTTTTCCAAAAACCGACTTGTAATTTTTTATTTCTAAAAAAAAAGTTAATTCAGTGTTGATTTCTTGTTACTGCTTTTAACTTCTGTAACGATGATAAAAAATTCATGTCGTTAGTTGAAAATGAAGTTAAAGTTTATATTGATGTGATATAGAATTCAATTCTACTATGGATGTTACTACTGATGGAATTAGTTTATGGATGATTGTAATCATACTTATCTAATTACTAAATAACTAATATTATTGTTAGTATCAGAAAAACAAAACTTAGATACTATTGTTAACCCTTACTAAACGGCAAAATAAAAAAACATTACGGACGGCAGAGTCCCCAGGGTGATGTGTATGGCCGTGAAGATAGTGAGAGAAAATTATGAAGAAAAAAGTATTATAACGGTAAATTGTGTTGTCAAACATGTTTGTGTGTGCTTTTATGATAGATTGTGTTTTGTTTTCTTTATAACATTATTCAATTTGTCAACAAATAGTGGTTGTTTTATTAAAAAAAATGTCAAAGAGAAGTCATTCGGCGATGGAAGGAAGTAATGTGAATGATCCATCTTGTATTATTGTTGTAAGTATTAGTGAAACAATATCTGGTCAGGATTTGCCTTTCAACAGGCAAGGATAATTGGATTTGACAAGGTTTGTGTACACTATATTTGGTTTTATTTAGAATGTTTTTGCAATATACTTTTGTTGATTACTAGATTGACTGATGACGATTTGGAAATGTTGCACGTTGATGATGATGGTGGTACCATTGAAAGTGATACCGACGATGATGATTGGGTGCCGAATGGTCATTCATCCGATGAAGAATTGGACGATTATGCAGTAGAATACAATGCCACTGTTGAGGACGACGCGAATATTGAAGAGAATACAGATGTGGATTCTGATGCTGCTGAGGATGTATCACTGACTGCAAATTATATGGCCCCACGCTTGAACGAATTACCATTGTTGCAAAAATTAATAGCACGCGATGGCACAGAATGGGCAAAAGAACCATTTTTAACCTATCAAACCAGTTCTCGCAATGTTCTTCGTAGGTATGTACATATTATTCATCTCAACATTATTCTTCATTTCTTTTTATGAAGAGATTGATATTCTTGTCTTTGCGCAGGCGGCCCTACAATCAAACGATTGAACACTCGTGTCAATACATTCAAATCCATTTTCACACAGCCAATGAAGACTGTAATCATTCGTCATACTAATCGCAAAGGACAGGCACTTGCTGCCTTATGGAATAAAAAAAATCACATCGCGATGAACGTCAATGGCAAAATATTGATGAGATCGAATTCGACGCATTCTTGGCAATATTGCTGATCATGGGTGTACACAAATCAAATTGTGAACTTCTAAGTGAGCTGTGGACGCGCCAGGCGAACTGCATTTATCGTCCCTCAATGAGCCGAGAGCGTTTCAAAGCCATATTGACAACAATTCGATTCGATGATGCGAACACACGAGAAGCGAGAAAGGCGACTGATAAGGCGGCACCTATGTATATCAGAATTGTGGTTGATGATGAACGACAATCTCAAAAAAAATTATAAAGCACATGCCTGGATTACAATTGATGAACAACTGTTTCCGTTTCGTGGCCGCGTATCGTTCAAGCAGTACATACCATCAAAACCGGCTAAATATGGTTTGAAGGTTTTTTGGGCCGCAGACGCGAAAACACATTATCCGTTAGGCGGCATCATCTATCTGGGACGGCAACCCGGAGCCGATAGGACACGTAATATAGGTGAGAATGTTGTTCTTCAGTTAGTGAAACCATATGAAAACAGTGGCCGAAACATCACCAGTGATAACTTTTTTACTACATTGCCCCTGGCTGAAATACTCGTAAATTGACCCTCATTGGAACATTGCGCAAGGACAAACGCTATATCGCCAAGGAACTAATGTGGAAGAAAGGGGATAATGTAGGTACATCTGTCTTCGCGTACCGCGAGAATTGTACAATGGTCGCATATACCGCAAAGCACAAAAAAATGTGATACTTTTATCTTCGATGCACTTTGATTCCGAGATCGACGCTATAAGCGGCAAGCCGCAGATAATATTGGATTATAACAAGACGAAGGCGGTGTGGACACCATGGATCAGATGGTAAGCATTTATATCACACGTTTCAATGGTATCAATCTATCTATTTTGTTTCATTTGTCAGGTAACAGCATATTCCTGCAAGAGAAAGACCAATCGATGGCCGCTGGCTATGTTCTTTAACATGGTTGATATAATGACTTTGGCAGCCTATCTCATTTTTATTGAAACCCATCGTGACACGACATCCCGCACTACGCGCTGAGTATTTATCACTAAATTAGCTTCCGAATTGGCGCAACCACACATCTCGCGTCGCGCGATAAATCCGATGGTTACACGCATCCCTGGCGTTTGTTCTGCCATTGAGGATATGTAAGATTGCAAATTAACTGATTCTTTGCCTAGGTTCGATCCAGTGGTAGCTGAAAGGGATTCTTCTGGCCGTATAAAAACGCAAGGAACATGCCATATTTGCCCACGACAGCGCAATACACGAAAGCGATGCATGGTATGCAACAAACCAGTGTGCGATGAGCACACCCAACGCATAGTAAATGCTTATCTTGCCAATGAGCTAACAAAGTCATTGTAATTAAAAATAAATACAAAAAATTAAAAAATAAAACACTTTTATTCACTCAATTCTACATTTGAATAAAATTTGAATGGGAATATATACTAGCACCCCGGGGACTCTGCCGTCTATATGGAGGTAGTTGCGAAAAATCAAGTTTGCAGCTTTACAGGTAAATCTTACAAAATTCAAAAATATCTTAAAATCATCTAAAAAGAATTTGTAGAGATGTCAGGGAGCTTCAAGCTTCTAGCTCTACGTATTCTATTAAAATTTTAAATTTTAATGTTGAAAAACCACCCGGGGGACTGTGCGGTCAATTGAGGGTTAATATTAAAACTATGGAATTATAATTAATTCATTGTAATAAAAATTTCATAATAATTGAACATAATATGTCTATAATATATGTAGAGAAATTTAAAGTTATATTATTTTTTATAATAAAACACTTAGAATTAAACATTATTATAAACATAATTAATATTGAATTTAAATAATAATATGAAGTATAAATTATGAATAGTGTGAATTTATATATAATTTAGTTTAGACATTTTAAAGTTTATTTATTTGTTTTATTTTAAATTTACCTTTAAAATATACAATTTAAACTATACATGCTGTTAGTGTATCTAGATGATGGGTCCCATTTGAAACGCGATATTTTAAAACGCGAATTATCAAAACGCGATATTTCAAAACGCAATATTTCAAAACGCGATACGGTACAAAACGCGATATGGTCCAAAACGCGATATTTCAAAATGCGATATTTCAAAACGCGATATGGTACAAAACGCGATATTTCAAAACGCGATATGGTACAAAACGGGATATAGTACAAAACGGGAGTTTAGGATCGGGTTATATCAGGCGGGTGAAGGGGAAATTTAATTTCAGTTTATAAGAACTTAAAAATCGATAGGAACGATAGTATATAGGATCGGTATCAGGTGGGTCGCTGCGCTCCCGCCGCTTCGCAATGCATATTCTGTACCATATCTCGTTTTGAAATATCGCGTTTTGTACCATATCGCGTTTTGTACCATATCGCGTTTTGAAATATCGCATTTTGAAATATTGCATTTTGTACCAACATTTTGTACCACATTTGTCATATCTTGTTTTGAAATATCGCATTTTGAAATATCGCGTTTCGAGCGGATCCGCTAGATGATATATCAGTGCTAATAAATAAAGTAGATTAGTATTATAAGTTTTTGTTAGCAAGTTGTGGAATTAGTGAAAATACTGTTTTTATTTTAATATATGTTTTAATGGTTATAAGTGGTATTGGATTTCTTTTAAAAATTTTATTATTGTCTTGTATCTTGTACTTTTGAGTAAGTCTTGAAGACTATTTGAGCTTAATAAAGGATATCTATTCCTGAATGTATTATATGTAGGGCATATGTTAATTATATGGTCATTATCTTCTACTATATTGCAATTTGAGCAATTTGGAGAATCTTCTATTTTTATTAAAGATCTATATTTTTTATTAAAGGAGTGACCAGTTCTAATTATTGTAATTTGTTTTATTTCCGAGCCTGTTAATTTAGATTTGCTAAGCCACAATTTTTTTGGAGGATCGTCCCAGATATGCCTGTAGTACTGTCCTATGCTAGTAGTCATATATATGTATATACAGTAAAACCTCTGTAGGTTGGACACTCAAGGGACTAAAAAAAATGGCCATATTATAGAGGTGTCCAACATATGGAACTATTATTTAACTATTAGTGTTTGCTAGTCCATTTACTTCGGTGTGTGCTGGGCAGTTATCAACAGTAAGCAAAATTTTTCTATTGCTTTTCTTCATTAAAACGTCGATGCTGCGAACCCATCCCTCAAAAATTTGAGACGTCATCCAAGCTGATTTATTACTATGCCATGTAACCGGAAGATCCTCAATTTTTAAATTTTTGAAAGCTCTGGGCTTTTTTGATTTACCAATAACTAATGGCTTAATTTTTTCACCCATAGCACTAGCACACAATAGCACTGTTAGTCTTTCTTTAGAAAGCTTTCCACTGTTGCACTTTTCCTCTTTTATAACAAGGCTTTTATCAGGCATTAGTTTAAAGAAGAGTCCTAGCTCATCAGCATTGAACCAATCTTTTTCTTCATAACCATCAACAAAATCGGAAAATGTGTTGTGAAATTGGTTGACGTCGTTTTCCGATACCTCATTCGCTTCACCACATAAAGTTTTGTATTGAATACCATACCTCGCCCGAAATTTCTCCAACCAACCGTTGGATCCCTTAAAATCTGGTATTCTTAATTTAATGGCAATACCTTTTGCATATTCCTGAATCAAAGGTCCGGATATTCGAGCGTTAGCTGCCCTCATCTGTTTATACCACTCGTAAGTAGTGGTGTTTACCATCTCAAAATTAGTTTTTGGTCACTTGCGTTGCATATCGGTGTTTTCCTCTTGAAACCGTTGTAAATATTCCGCCTTATGAGCTTTAATGTTTCCCACGGTTGACTTGGATATTCCAAATTTGTCGGCTGTGTTTCGTAAGCTGCTATTTTTTAAATGATTTAACACATCGACTTTTTCTTTAAGGCTTAATTCTTTTATTTTTTTTAATTTTAACTATTGACTATAAACAATACACTAAAACTAGCACAATTGAACTGCTTGGCAATAATACAAAACGCGAAGCCATGAAGTTAAAAAATAGCAATGTCCGTTACAATTTCATATTCGATAAATAAGTCAGGGATTAATCATGCTGTAAACGTTTGTTTAAAATCCATAATTTATTTTATATTTACAAACCTTTCTAATTTCTTTTACCCTGAACTCGAAAACGAATTCGAATAAATACTACTACATATTCTTACACAGAAAAATATCGTGTAAATCCCACTGCTTTTTTATCCTATTAGAATGATTTGTATGTTTAAAAAACGGAAGGAGCCATTCACAAGCATTATAACATCATAATATGAAATTTTACAGTTTCTATTCTGTATGTATGGGTATCAACGATGTATAAATTTCTTTACTGACACGTAATAGAGAGAAATAATACATAGTATGAAAACCCAATAAAATTAGATAAAAATTCCCACCACTCTTTTTTATTGTAAATAAGAGAAGAAAGAGAAACAATAATGAAAACCAAAAAAAATTAATAAAAATTCCCACCACTCTTTTTTATTGCTTCAGTAGGCATAATTTTGATGTGTCCAATATATAGAGGAGAATTTTTGTAGAAATATAACAAAATCTCATAACAAAGTGTCCAAGTTACAATATATAGATGTTGTCCAATATACAGAGGGTTTTAGCAATTATTTGAAAATAATAGTATGGCATTTCAAGGGACTGAAAGAAAATGTCCCTGTATCTTGGACATATACTTGGACACCTCTATATATTGGACAAATGTCCAATATATAGAGGTGTCCAAGTATAGAGGTTTTACTGTATATATATAAAATAAAGTCGGGTTAGTTACACCATTTATAACTGAAGAACGGCTGGACCGATTTTTATGATCTTTGTTTTGTTGGATTTGACTCCATTCCGAATAGCATAATAACTATTAAAACATTGGAAAAATTCACCAAAAAAAAATTATTAAGAAAATTCATTTTCTCATATATTTAGTACATTTTGTTTTTGTTGATTTTGTTCGTCTCAATACAGTGGTGGTTTAGGAAAAAAGAAAAGTCGGAAAAACTCAAAAGGGAAACCCCAAAAATCTAATAAAAAAAACCTTTTTTTTCGAACGGATTGATTTCGTTTCCGGTTCAGAACTTTTGCATTTTTGTCTCAACGAAGGACGAGCTCATCAACAAAGTGTTCCCGAACATCATTACTAACCACAAAAATCACAATTGGGTGAGTGAACGAGAAATTCTTGCGGCAAAGAACAAAGATGTGGATCACTTAAAAATTACAATTCAAAATCTAATCGTCAGTCCACTTCATTCCTTCAAATCTATTGACTGTGTGACAAACGAAGACGAAGCAACCAACTATATCCAACTGAATTTTTAAACTCATTGGATCTACCTGGCTTGCCACCGCACAATTTACAACTAAAAGTTGGCTCGATAATCATCATGCTACGAAACCTGAATCAACCAAAACTATGTAACGGAACGCGTTTGTTGGTGAGAAAACTCATGGGCAATGTAATTCACGCGAAGATACTCCAAGGGAAGTTCAAAGGTGAGGAAGTTCTCATTCCGAGAATTCCGATGAGCCCAACCGATATGCCATTCGAGTTTAAACGAATTCAATTTCCGATTCGTCTTGCATTCGCAATGACGATCAACAAATCACAAGGCCAATCCTTGAGTGTTTGTGGCCTGAATCTAGAAAATGAAAGTTTCTATCACGGCCAATTGTACGTAGCATGTTCACGTGTCGGTAAACCATCCGCTTTATTCGTTCTCGCACCTAACAATAAAACAAAAAATGTCGTATATCACAAGGTGCTACAATGAAGGGAATCGACTCCATTGCAACTCACCCAGCAAATAGTTTAAAAGAAAGAAGTGCAATAATGCTACGCGAACCATTTCTATTCAATTCAATAAAACGAAAGCCTTGCTGCCACGTGAATTACATTCATTTCAATGTAATTAAAATATATTTCATTTTGATTTTTGTAATTTCATTGAATTTAATTAATTTGGAGTATTCATTTAATTTATTTAATCTTAATAAAAAACTGAATTTTTACAGTATTTAAGGATTTACATGCACTTTGAGAGTCCGTTAAAATGATTACATCTTTATTATTTAATAATTGTGCTAGAATGCATGCTATTTTCATTGCTATAGTTTCGGTAGTTTTAATATCTATTCCTGTGCTTCCGTTCACTTTTGAACCGTCTGTATAGATGTGCTCATGGTTTTTATAGTTTTCTAATAGCTGCCTTGTAATTTGTTTTAATTCAGTATTGTTATTTAATTGCTTGTTAGTGATATGTTTTATATATGGTGTTATTTTAAGATTTTTGGGATTTGTTGTTTTAATGTGGTTGGGCCTAATTTTTTTTAATATGTCATATCTATTATACAATGAGTTAAGTTTTGGAATTGAATTTTGAGTTTTAATGTCATTTGCTATTTTTGAATTTTGATATAGATGTTTTGTAATGTATTTGACTGTTTTTTTTCTCTATTATCCAGTTTGGTGAGAGTCTAACGATTCCGATAATACTATTGGAATAGGAGTCGTTTTTGTCATCCCGAGACATATTCCTATACATTTGTTTTTGAAAGAAAATGAGATTTAGAAGGATTTAATTTCAGTTTAAGTATGTCCAGTTTTTGTTTTAATTTCGTTAAAATATCGTTAACTGTTTTTTCAAGGTCGTCTTGATTTTGTGCCGTAACTATTATACAAAAGTCGTCTGCGAATTGGAAAATATTTGTATCATTTTGGTTGCTGAGCTCATGAATTGTATGGTTGTAAATGTTAAAGAGTGTGGCGCTCAGACAACTTCCTTGTGGTGTGCCGACATTCGTTGTTTGTTTTAAAGGCTGATATGTATTGTAATTAATCGATTTGTTAAAAAGAGGTAAATCCAGTTAATTAAACGATGTGGGAATTTTAGTTTTACCATTTGAGAGATTAATGTATTTTTATCCAAGTTGTCAAAAGCTTTTGTTATATCTATGCTTATTAATAAAAAATTTTTTCTTCTTCTTTTTCTAGTTGGATATGATTGATCATTTCCACCATGTAATCAGAAATGTTCTTGTTTTTGCTAAAACCATAGTTGTTGTAGTTTAATATTTGGTTGATGTTTAAATGATTATTTATCCTGTTAAGAACTAATTTATTAAAGAATTTTGAAAAAGTTGGTAGCAAACATATAGGTCTATAGTTCAATATATCTCTATCGTTAAGTCCCCGTTTTTTAATAGCAATGGTTTTAGCTAGTTTCCAGTTCTCCGGATACGATCCAGACTCCCATATTTTATTGAAATATTTTGTTAGTATTTCAATAAAACTTGGATTATCTCTCAGTATCTGTTTAATTAGTTTATAACTTATTTTGTCCGCTCCAGGTGCTGTGTTTTTTGAGTTTTTTAAGACTAGTAAACGGGAGGCGGGGAGACTCAACAGAGTTTGGGAAATTATGATTTAGGAATAACACAGCTTTGCTATTATCTTCCAAAACTTTAAAGGTTGATTGTTCTTTATTTTTTATTCTGTTAATTTTATTCCATAAATCTAAATTGTTGGATTTGTGGTAGAGGGAAATGTAACCCAACTTTTCATCTTTTCTCGTTTTATTTCTAATTTTAATTTCTATATATGTTTTTTTAGTTCTAATGCAGTAAATAGAGTTTTATTTCTATTGTATATTTTTTGTTTTTCTGTTTTAATGTCCCATAATCTTTGTAAATATTTATTCCACCATGGTTTTGGTTTGTAATTCATTTTATAATTTACTGTTTTTGTATTTTTATTGATGATATCTGTTAAAAATTTTTCGATTTTTTCCGGTGGCTCATGTATTGTGTCGTTTATTTCTTTTCTAATCATAGTCCAGTTTGTTATTTGTCCAATGACTCGTTCATTTATTTCATAAGTTATTTTTATTGGCAAATCATTAGTACCAAGATTGTCCATAGTAGATTGCCACGTTAGTCTATTGATAATGTTTGCAGTACAGCCTTGTATGAGATCCATCATTTAATAAATAAAGATTAGTGTCTGTTATAATGTCCGCAATTTTCGTTCCGGGAGCATCAGTTTTTTATCTATCCCAAAGTCCGTGATGAGTATTGATGTCCCCAGCTATTAACGTTTTGATGTTATTGTTTTCTTCTAATAATCGTTCAAATTCAGTAGATATTTCATCCATATCTCTATTCGAACTATTATAGAATGTAATTAAGTCTAAGTCTATGTCTTTAAAGTTGATATTTATTTTTAATGTTTCAAGTCTATTATACAAGTTGCTATTGTTTATTATTTTCCCCGATATGTTTTTTTTAATAAGAAAACCCACTCCTCCGTATCCGTCAGATCGGTCTTTTGTGACTAAGTCAAAATTGTTTACTTGTATTTTTTCTAAACTATTTGTCCACGTCTCTGTAAGTAGTACTACATCTATTTTATTTAGTAACATGTATTGTTCCAATAAGTTCTTATTGCTTTTTTAAGGCTGCGTATATTAATTTGTAAAAATTTCACACTATTCATTATATTTATACAATTCAGTCGGTAAGAGTTTTTGCGATGTCCATGAGAATTGTATCTACATCTGCTGGGTGGTTAGTAAATAGTATTTTTATTAATCAGTTTTTGGTTGATATTTTTGAGAATTTTGTCTCTGGTTTCTAATTCTTTTTTCAGGTGATCTACTAGATCACTTAAAATCTAAATCTCACGCTTGTTCCCGTCAGATGGCCAGTTTAAATTTTCCGAATTAAATTCTGAACGCCTAGGTACTTGTTTTTTACCAAATAATTTTTCTTCTGTTTCTCTATAAGTGGTCTTATTCATGGTTATAAATTCTGTTATCTGTCTCTGTCTCTGACGTTCTTGACATTCCCTATAATTAGTGATATGGCTTTCTCCACAATATTTACATCGTGGTTTTAAATCACATAGATGATTGCCGTCCAACACTTTCGCGCACGTTGTACATCTTGTAAAGTCCGTAGCGTTACATCTTTAGCGTTACATCTGGTATGTCCATAATTAAGGCATTTTTTACAATGTAGTGGATTTGGAATATAATGTTGGACTTTAATAAATATATTATCAAACATCACTACATTATATGGTATGTTGGGGGATCTGAAGGTTAACTTGACCAACTCCATGTTGATTGCCTTTTCAGTTTTTGGGTCCCATTTTGTCATTCTTTCTATTTTGACGATTGGAATATTCGAATTTCAATTTTCTTGAATTTTTTTTTTCGGATAGATCAACTGGCACATTTCTAATCACACCTATGGTATGGATAAAATTATTTGGTATGAAGGTTTCGTACTTGTCAAACTGTTTAAATGGTTCCGATCTTAAACAATTGTTTGCGTCATGTAAATTTTTAAATATTATCCTAGATAAATTTTTGCTGATTTGTTCTACGCTTTCAATATTTGCAAACTTATTAAATTTAATTGATTTCCCAAGATTGAGTAGATTTAAATTGTCTTTGCTGACCATAACATTGAATGGCGCATTGTCGTGTTTATTATATGTTGAGAGCTTTATCTCCAGGTGCTGAATATTTTCACCGTTGACTGTATTAAATAAATACTAACACCTTTTTTTTTACTTTTATTTAATTTTATTAAAAACTAGGATATAATTTTATTAGAAGAACTTTTAATGTCTTCATCCTATTCGTTTTTTTCCAACAACTCTCATTTTCCAAAATTTTCTTTTTTATAGTTTTTTTTTGTTTTTCGTTAGTATATTTTCTGGCTTACTATATTATACATTTTTCGATGTTTGAGAGAAAATACGAATTTATAATTTTACAGTGTTATTTTAAATTAACAGAGTGACAAATTAGAATAGTTTTTAAACAAGGTAACAAATAAAATTATGATAATATACAACATTTTTAAATTCAATTCTCATTCACTCCATTTGTTTTCACATTCTTAACATAATCGGCCCCCATGAAAGTCTCGGCTTTCATAAGGCAATTTAAAAAATTAATAACGTTGTTTTAATTCAAAAATTTAGATAAAAAAAATAAAAATTCATGTATCAAATGTTTATATAAATAATCATGTTTCGATTGGCAGTTTACAAATTTTTGATACTGATCGTTTAAAATTCTTTTTAACACCATCAACGACAGTTTCTAGTTCAACAACACGTACTTTTCCGTCTGTTCCCGACACTGTTGAAGTCACAATTGACAGCGGCCATTTAATTGCTGGCAAATTATCTTGAATGAGTAGAACAACATCTCAGCAGTTAAGAAATGACTTGGAGTCAAGGGCTCCGGATCATTTGGATCGTTAGACATAACCGAGAGAGGGCGAGAATTCAAAATCCCTTCAATTTGTATAATTAGGGTGTGAAATTCTTCATAATTTAAAATTCTGTCTCTTGTTACCCTTTTAAGTGTGTTTTGAACGATTTTACGGACGCCTTCCATATTCCCCCAAAATTAGGTGCTCGTGGAGGAATGAATTTCCAGAATATTCGTTCGAAAGTACAAAAATTAATTATTTTTGTTTATTCAGCCTGAGATCGTAATAAATTATAAAATTCTTTAAGGTCGTTGTTGGCTCCTTGAAACGTAGGCGCGTTATCTGACCAAATAGTTAAAATTTTACCTCGTCGACTTATAAATCGTTTAAGACAATTTATAAATGAATCGGATGATAGGTTTTGAACAATCTCAAGGTGAATTGCCTTAGTGCATAAACAAACAAAAGAGGCGACGTACATTTTCGTCGGAGGGGCTTTTCGGTTGGTACTAAGTTTTACGAGGAACGGCCCACAGAAATCCACTCCTGTATTTAAAAATGCTTTAAATGATGAAAAACGCTCGATAGGTAAATCACCCATAATTTGTTGAAACGTTACTGGTTTGGTTCGAAAGCAATTAACGCACGAATGAACTACTTGTTTAGCAATATTTTTACCGTGTATTGGCCAGTATTTTTGACGAACAAACGACAATACTAATTGAGGTCCAGGATGGTGATTTTTGATATGTTCCTGTCGAAATAAAAGTGTTGTTAACTTGCTTTTAGGTGGTAGAAGAATTTGATGTTTAACATCATAGTTCAGGTTGACCGCCTTATTTAGTCGACCTCCAACTCGCGTTAGCATCGAAATCCGAAATTTCTGCTGTTATAAGCGAATCATAAGAATCTTTTAACAATATTATTGGACCATGCCACCAAAGTTTGTTATTATTTAGTTCATTTGGCATTACCCCACGAGAGATGAGATCAGCGAGATTATCAGCTGACTCAACGTGTTTCCATGTACAATCGAGAGTTAACTGTTGTATCTCATTGACACGATTAGCTATAAACGTTTTAAGTTTATGTGGCGATGTTTTAATCCAATATAAAACTATGGTAGAATTTGTCCACAAATAGATATTATTGAAATTTATATTAAGAGCGTTAGTGACAGAATTTGTAAGGTTGGCTAAAAGAAAAGCACCAGAAAGCGCAAGTCGGGGAATTGAAATAGTTTTAAGTGGAGCTACTCTTGATTTACTACAAAAAAGGTTTACTGATGTATTATTTGATGAATCGATTGTTTTAATATATACACAAGCGCCATATGCCTTTTCGGATGCATCGCCAAATCCGTGCAATTCAATTCTTACAACAATTTTATTTGAATGTGTATGACCCATGACATTTCGATTTAGGTATAATTGTGAAATTGAAATTAATGCTTGTTGATAGTTTGTCCATAGATCTTGAATCTCTTTCGGTATTTTATCATCCCAATCAAGTTGTTTTTCCCAAAGGGTTTGAATTAATTTTTGTCCCGTTATTATGATTGATGATAAAAATCCCAAAGGATCATATAATTTCGCTACATCAGAAACTATGGCACGTTTAGTTAATATTTCCTTATCTAATTCAGGAGGTTTAAAAACAAAAAGATCTTCTTGAGGTTGCCACAATAACCCAAGTGCTTTTATACAATTTCCGAAGCTGAATTCATTGAACTTTAATTCTTCACGATCTTTCAATGGAATGTCGATTAGAAGTTCTGCATTATTGGAGCACCACTTATGTAAGTGAAAACCTCCACTTTTAAGCATTTGTGGTTGGAAAAGATTTGTTGTTTGATTGTTTTAAAAGATTACCCACTAATGGTTTAGAATGTACACTTGAAGTAGTAGTTACAGTTTTCGATATTGATTTTTCAATCTCTCGCAGGACACGACATTTTTTCTCTAGGAATGATTGAAATTCTTCCCAAGTTGGAGTTTTGCTACGATCAATTGATTCTTCCCACTCACTCCGAGTTGCACTATCTAATTTTCGATTTATTATTTTCAAAATAATTAATTGGGATAGATCATCAAGTTGTAAATCATTGGCATTTAGTGAAGATATATGGGATAACGCACCATTTAAAAGTTTTCGAACTTCACTTTCATTTCGTCGTACAATTGGATCAAGATCTAAAAGTGCTTCAATATGCTTATCAACAATTACTCGAGCATCATCATATAAGCGAATTAATGTATTCCATGCCTTTTCATAACCAGTTCTTGTTAAAGTGATGTAGCCGATTGACTCTTTAGCTACGCCACGAAGTTTATCTAACAAATAAGTGAATTTTACTATTTCATCTAAGCTTTCGTTATTGTGAATGACTGCAACATAAGTGTCGCGAAAAGTTATCCACTGTGTAAAATCAGTACCGTCAAATATTGGGATTTTAACCTCTGGAAGTTTAATTGATTTTGATTGAATATTAGAGGTTTTTTTAAACAAATTGTTAGTTGAACCATAATCACTTTCACTAGGTGTTGGAGAATTGGAATTTAGATGACCAGACTGTGATGCCAATTTGCCTATTACAATGTGGTACCTGTTTTCGAACTCTTCGAAAATAGAATGAAAATTAGGAAGTTTATCATCATCGACTACTAGGACAAAGCTATTTACCAGAGAATCGTACTCTCTGAATGTTTTTTCAAGAGATGTTATTCTGCTCTGAATTTCATGTTGGTTTGAAAGTTTGCCTTCTTTATTTAAAAAAATTTCTAAATTTGTCAATTTTGCCTTTAACAAACCAAGTTTTTTGTTAAATTCCACTATTGCTTCATCTGATGTTACAGCCGTTATTTGTGACGTCATTATCAAAAATTTATTAAACGTTATGAAATTAAAAATACTAATTTACGAATGTCACTATCTAAACCGATTATTACACTTATATTTTCAAAAGAATTTGCAAATGGAATAGTAAATGAAAACAAAAATTAAATATGATGTACTTACAGTTTCAAAATGGCTACGTAAAATAAAAATTGTTGAAAATTTGTTATACTCGATGCTGCTTCTCGATGTAGAATTTACAGTTGAACTTTGAAGAACAGCTAGCTGATATGCTGATGTATCATTTTAACGGATGCACCAAAATGTTAAAATACGTGATGAACCAAAATTGTTAAGGTTCTGTTAAAATTGTTAAGCGTAGAAGTTGTTGAAATTGTGTTTTACGCTAATAATTTCACCACCAAACTGTAGCGCAATGTGTTATTTTTATAGATGGTTGAGTTTTTAATAAATTTGCCATGTAATTAATGGTAAACTTGTTAAGTTATGCGATTATATTAAATTATTTTACGCATTTATAAAGCGCAGTTTATTTTTATTTTTAGTTTCCCGGAATATCCGGTTCGAAGGACCAAACTATATGTTGAGAACTTTATCTCCAGGTGCTGAATATTTTCACCGTTGACTGTATTAAATAAATACTAACACCTTTTTTTTACTTTTATTTAATTATATTAAAAACTAGGATATAATTTTATTAGAAGAACTTTTAATGTCTTCATCCTATTCGTTCTTTTCCAACAACTCTCATTTTCCAAAATTTTCTTTTTTATAGTTTTTTTTTGTTTTTCGTTAGTATATTTTCTGGCTTACTGTATTATACATTTTTCGATGTTTGAGAGAAAATAGGAATTTATAATTTTACAGTGTTATTTTAAATTAACAGAGTGACAAATTAGAATAGTTTTTAAACAAGGTAACAAATAAAATTATGATAATATACAACATTTTTAAATTCAATTCTCATTCACCCCATTTGTTTTCATATTCTTAACATTATATGTGTTTGTGTTTTTTGGGAGCACGTGTGCTGTATTAGCATTTAATAAACACATTTTTATTAATCACTTGTTTTTGTTTCGCAGAATATTTTTCAAAAAGTTTAAAAAATCACTCGCGATGAGTCATAGGTTGAGTAACAAAATTCAAGGTATGTTATTGCGTACGTGAGAATAGAAAAGGGCGGGGTCTGTAATTGGTGAGAACCGGATTTCTCTCTGTTCGTTAAGGATATTTTGGTTAAGAAATATTGATTTTCGAATTTCGTAAGATTCTAAGGTATCTAAACGTCTGCCTTTGGGTTGTATATGTAACACAGCATATGTAACACACTGATTTTATTTGGTGTGTGCGTTACAAATAAAGAAAGGTATTGATAACTCTTCTACTCCACCATTCTCTTCTTCTGCTGCTTCTAATAATACTAACTTCAAAGTGATTGGTGCGATAAAGAAAAAACTACGTGACCATGACCTTATAGCGTGTAAAGCGGATAAAGGCAATACAATTACCGTGCTCACAAAAGTCGATTACTGCAATAAAATTTCTGATTTTATTACAGAAAGTAAAGCAATAGAGCTTGGCAGAGATCCAACTAAGTCTTTTAAGACTTCGGTTAGTAAGTGTATCAACCAATGCCAGAAGTTATTTGATGGAACTGGTTGGAAGTACTCTGTCATGAATCCATCTGCCCCGATCCTTTATGGTTTACCAAAAATCCATAAGGAAGGCATTCCGATTAGACCAATAGTAGCGTATTGCAATGCTCCTGCCTACAAGCTATGTAAGGGTTTCATAAATTTTTTCAATTGTCATACTAATTTCTTTTCGGCTTACTCGGTTAAGAACTCGGTAGAATTGATTAACAAAATTCAAGACGTCGACATTCCGTTACATTCAAAACTAGTTTCATTTGACGTTGCCAGTCTTTTCACTTCTATTCCAATTAATACTTTGTCCCAAATAGTTTGTAATTACTTAGATAGGGATGTTGTAGATGAGAGCTTACGTCGTGAACTGAAGTTAGTTTTTGAGACTTGTATTAAACAAAATTATTTCTGTTTTGATAATAAATATTTCAAATTCGCTGATGGTCTACCCATGGGCTCCCCTCTGTCACCTTTGTTGGCTGAAATTTTCATGAATTTCTTCGAACAAATGATCATATCAAATAACAATCCCTATTTTCGTCATATAATCTTTTGGTATAGATATGTTGATGACATATTATGTCTATGGAATGGAACTGATAGACTGTTAGACTCTTTCCTTACTTGGTTAAATTCTCAATATCCCACCATTGATTTTACGTTAGAAAAAGAAGAAAATAAATGTATTAATTTTCTAGATATAACAATAACCAGGATTAATTCTACTTTAGACTTCAAAATTTATCGGAAACCCACGTATACAGACGCTGTTATACCTAGTTCTTCAAACCATCCCCATAATATTAAAATGTCAGCTTTCCACTCACTCATAGATAGACTAATAAACATCCCTCTGTCAAATTCAAATTATAACACTGAGCTTAACATAATTCTTCAAATAGCAACAAATAACGGATATGCAACTAGGACTATATTAAAGTTATTAAATAAAAAGCTAAAGCGTAAAACTCTAACGGGTATTTATCCACCGGACAGTCCAACGCGGAAAAATTGGCGTCGCTTAGAGTATATAGGAAAAACGAGCCAACGGATTAGCAACATCGTGTCCAATTATACCAATATTAGTTTTGCTTTTTATAATAATAACACAATAAAGAAAATGATTTTTAACAATAAACCTAGAGTTGATCGCCTTTCCAAATCTGGCGTTTATAGGATTAATTGCAATGATTGTAGTTTCTCCTATATTGGTCAGACTGGGCGCAATTTTGGAGTTAGAGCTAAAGAACATTTATCTGGTTGCAATCAATCAACTTTCCATAACCATTTAACTTCAGAAAATCATACAGCTAGCTTGAACAATTTAGACATATTACATATACAACCCAAAGGCAGACGTTTAGATACCTTAGAATCTTACGAAATTCGAAAATCAATATTTCTTAACCAAAATATCCTTAACGAACAGAGAGAAATCCGGTTCTCACCAATTACAGACCCCGCCCTTTTCTATTCTCACGTACGCAATAACATACCTTGAATTTTGTTACTCAACCTATGACTCATCGCCTACCTGCGCGATCCGTAGATTAATTTTTATTGCTTATTTTTTCCCTCCTTTTATTTTTATTTATATTTTGCTTTTTTCTACTATATAACAAAAAATTTTTACTAATACAATTCAGTAGATACTCCTGATGATGACCTAACAAATCGAAATCGATCGAGTGATTTTTTAAACTTTTTGAAAAATATTCTGCGAAACAAAAACAAGTGATTAATAAAAATGTGTTTATTAAGTATAAGTGTGTTTCGCCAAGTGCCTACGGCAAATAGCGTAAAAAATGTACTGTATTAGCAGACGTATTTGGTCCTGTTTCAGTTTCGTTTGTCATTTTGTTAGTTTCACTATTTTTAATTTTAATTTTTTTTGCGATATTTTCTAACGCGTCTTGTCGTTTTGTTTTCATTTTTTTTTTTCGACCCATGTGACAAATTTTTTAACCTGTTTTCCTCTATTTCAATATCGGAGTCAGGTATTGTAATTGGTATTCTTTATGATTCAAGTAGTTAATCCTACTTTATTCATCTACAGGGTGGCGCACGAATCGTGCTACAAAAACAAAACGTAATAACTTTTTTTCTGTGTGACTAATCGGCTTTATTTTTTTTTATTGTATAGATAATTCAATTTTATTTTTATTTAACTAATTAGTTTTGAAAATGATAGACCGTAAATGACCTCCATGCTCATTCACGCATGTGCGACACCTGATCAGAAAATTATTCATTGCGCACTGAGGGGTTGAAGTCGGGATCGCCTCAATTATTGTTGTAATGGACTGCTTCAATTCAGTCAAATTCCTTGGTTTCGTTTTAAACACCTCTTGTTAGACATAACCCCATAAAAAAAATCGCCTCATCAGACATAAACAAGCAATTTATGAAGTTGTTGTCTTCTTCGGCCATTTCAATAATTTTCCGGCAAAATTCCAGGCGAATAGGCAAATCCAGAGGTTTTAATTTGCTTGTAATTTGGATTTTGTACGGAAACAAGTTTAAGTCATCATGAATTATCCGTTGTAATGACCGTCTGCTAACTCCAATTTGCGCCGATAACTCTCGAGTCGAAACACTTGGATTTGCCTGAATTGATGATGCTACAGCTGCGATTGTGGCTTCGACCCGAACATAGGGATCTCGATTGTACGGTCTACGTGCGATGCTTCCAGATTCAGCAAACATGCGTACCAACCTCATAATGGTCCATCTACTCGGGGGAGTGCCGCCAAACTCCCGCCTAAATTCCCTCTGGACGGAAATGATGGACTGCAAAGCATGGTAGCGCTGCACTATCCAAATCCTCGTTTCGGTATTCCAAGCATCCATTTTAGTAAATTTAAATAATAATCTGCAAAATAAAAAAAATAAAAAACAGATTAGTCACACAGAAAAATAGTTATTACGTTTTGTTTTTGTAGCACGATTCGTGCGCCACCCTGTATGTAGTAATCAGTATTACCGTCTATTTTATGTAATTCACTATTTTCCAACACCACTTAAAACTACTAAAACTTACCGAAAGATATAAGGTATTTTATTCCAAAAAATTAAACGTATATAAATATAAATCTATTTTATACGAATATACGAGCATCTTATGTATTTGCTGATGTTTCCTTTCTCTTCTTAAATTACTTGCAAAACTCCAAAAAGCTCCTATATGAAAGCTGTCACTTTCAATAAACTAATTTCGGCCAAACGTCACTGGTAGATCCCAATTTATTGTTGTGATATTCACAACAACCTCATCTATCGTATTACCAAATCTCGAATTAATTAATCAAATAATCATCATAAATAAAATACAAGATCGTTACGATAATATAAACGACATCGCATATTATATCAGAACATATATAATATACGTTTTATCATTCATACAAAAAACGCATAGTAAGCGCGATCGGCGCGATACACAAAAATATAAAAACAAAACAAAACATTAGTTATATATGTATACGTCATACATACATTTTCCATATATGTAATACCAAAACAAAATAACAACAGCAATACAAGTAGTATATACAACATACATGTAATATACATACTCATCATTTTAATTGTAATTTAATAATCAATATAAAGAAACAATAACAAAATCGTACACATTTTCGCATTCAAAGGAAATATCGTTTATCGACCTACGATTTTTGATGATTTTTAATTTTAGCAAATATATTTTCCAATTTTGCAAATTCAAAAATTAATAATTTTGCGCGTGTTATTTTTGTCGAGATTTCAAAAAATGAATTGTTGGTAGAATAATAATAATTATTTAGTATATAAGAACCAAAATTTGTTCAGTTAAATCAGTTCAAGTAAATCAGTTCAGTTCAGTTTATCAACCATAGCGAATTGTTAAAACTGGATCGTAAACCCTTAGAGGTTTCGTCACTAGACGAACCTCGACGGTATTAGCGTAGTCCAGGTTTTAACTCAACAAAAACCAGTTCAACTAAATTTTCATTCAATAAAAACTAAAAACTATAAGTAATCGTGGAAGTTTATTTCAAAAAATACAAGAACGAGAAAGCGAGCAGCTAGCTGAATAACAATGGTAAGTATTTCTACAACTAATATCCGGGCACCGATTTGGTAACTTATGGTTTCTTAACCTCGCACGGCAAAGCGAGGGGGTTTGTGGAAGAAGTGGGTAACCCCACAGTATACAAACTCGTGTAAAATCATACTTTATCAAATCTTTCTCAAACTAACAATAAATCCACCCATCAAGGTGCACTTTTTAACATGAACAATTATCAAACATATAACACAATCATAAAACATTTAATTAACACTAAATCGATCTTAAACCCAAAATCGATTAAACACAATTCCTATTACAACATTAGTTAGTCCAATCAAATCATTTTCATCACATCGAAATTCTAATCTAATCCCTAAAATTAATATTAGGTCTC